>OY769911.1:17146088-17373588 GCA_963669185.1 Dyspetes luteomarginatus | reverse complement strand
ATGCCCGAGGATTCGAAAACTCAGGCGGAGGAAATATCGATAAGATTTAAGACAACGAGGCCTAAGGGTCTTCTCGTTGCGACGAGCCTCGAAAACAGCTCGGACAAATTGCAAATATCGTTGGAAAAGGGAACTGCAAAAATGCGACTGCACATAGGAGATCGTGAGAAGGTCAGTTGACAAATTTTTCAAATTACTTCAATTATTCTGGATACACGATTTTTTTTTTTTCTTTACTCGCTAATTTAGTAATAATTTTTCGTCCGAGGATTCATTTCCAACTTTAACTAATCAAATTTATTATTGTCAAATTATTTGAATAATTGCAATTTTTACGATAAATGCAAAAATTCGTAACGAGTTAAATTTTGAAAAAAAGATTTTTTAATATTTAGCAGATTTCTCCCAAGACTTTCCCAATTTTTCATTTTTTTTTTTAATGCGAGAATGAATTAAATGAATTATCATTTATGTTATAATTAAAAATTTGGGGTCAATTAATAATTTTTTTTTTGATTTATACAGAATTAATATTTCACCAATGGACTCATTAAAAATTGTATAATTGATAGAAAATTCTTTCACCAGGAGAATTGAAAAAAAAATATTTTTTAATTCAAAGATTTCGTTCTGATTTTTTATTTCGTACATTATTGCAGATTCTACTTGCTGGTCAAGGTCTAAATGACGATATGTGGCACACATTGAGGTTTTCCAGAAGAGCAACGAGTTTAAAATTTCAGATTGACGAAGAGCCACCAATCAGAGGTGAGTTTAATTAATTCTGAATTATTATACATTATGTTAATGAGTAAATCTTTAAATAATTATAATTAATAATTTTATATATATATATATATATATATATATATATATATATATATATAATGTATATAATTATATATATCATTCGAAGCAATTATAAAAACTTTTTATTGAGCTTATAATCATCAGAATCATATTGAGGAGATAAAAACTAAGAGGAAGAATATTGAGTGAATTAAACACGAACAAGCTAATTAGCTTATCTCTGTGATACAAGCTCACTGATAACAGGAGATAAGATTTTTTTTTACTGGCTATGAATAAAGTGGATCAAAAAATAATTAAATAATTATATTCAATAATACGAAAAAACAAAAATCTTATTATATATATATATATATATTTACTCTGAATGATTTATAAATATTTTGTCATTAAATAATTTCCAAAATGGTTTTAAATTATTTTTCACTTTCTGTAATATGAAAAAATCTGCCTAACTGTATACAGAGATAAAAATGGGGAAAAAAAATTAACTAAATCTCAGAAAATCGTATATCTTGCTTGACTCTTAATATGAGGGAAAATTCGCTACAATTAACTATATATGTATATGCTGTGAATCTGCGATAATTAATTAGCCAATTAAACCGCGAGATTAGATGATTAAGAGACTCGAATCTCAAGGGGTGGCTGCGTGCTCAAAAGTTTCTCGAGGATATCCTTGTGCTAGGCAGAACTACGTAAATATATATAGATAAGGAAACGAATACAGAATATAATCACGAACAATTTCTCATCAACAGTCTGAGATGAACAAATTTTCGTACACGTTTATCCATATAGAGTGAATGGACCAGTGAATGATTTCTCGTATTGAAATTAACATATATAGATATACTTTGCGTTCACTGGTGCACTCATCCTACTAATCTGTGATATATATATATATATATATATATATATATATATATATATATATAGTATATCACGAAATAGTGCATCACTTTCGGTTTTATGTATACAAATGTGCATATTCAAGATTGTTGAACTTTCCATATATACATACATACATATATATATATATATAAATATATATAAATAAATAAATAAATATATATATATATATATATATATATATATGCAGCATAGCTAATAGGCCCTCCTATACATGGATTTAAGTTTTAAGCTCTATCGATATAGCATGCAAAATTTTGCTTACTAATCTACACATCGTTAATTCCCTTGATAAAACAATTCCCTTGATAAAACTCTGCCTCTGCCTCTGCCCCTGCCTCTCTCTCTCTCTCTATCTCATCACCGTTGCTGACTTTTTCTTTTGAAATTTCACACGCTATCTAACATATGTATATGCTGCTCTTTATCGAGTTTCATGAAAATTCAACTTTAGCTCTCTCCCGAAGGAAAATCATTTCGCGCAAACACGTTCGGGCTATTACATTATATGCTAGTGTTTCCTCGAACAATTAGATACCGCGAGTTTTTACCAATTAGCAATTGCAACATGACTTTTTACGTTTAATACGTTAACACGTAAAAAGTATCAAGTGAAAAATTATTATATATATCGAATTAAATAAATTCGTACGATATGAAAATTTTGTTTGTCATTAAAATTTTCATATCGTACGAATTTATTTAATTGGGTATATATAATAATTTTTCAATTGATATTGTAATTATATATATATATATATTGTAATTTTGATGACAAAGAAAATTTCATATCGTACGAATTTATTTATACGCGTTAAATTATAAGCGTGACATAATCAAATTATGTGACAAATATAGCATTTTAATTCAAGCCACAGTATAACGAGAAAATTTTGAAATATATATATATATGTATATATTTTTCAAAGTTATATATATGTATATATATATTTCAAAATTTTCTCGTTATACTGTGGCTTGAATTAAAATGATACATTTGTCACATAATTTGATTATGTCACGCGTATAATTAATTCATATAGGATTAATTAGTATTACGACTCATCCAATTTAATTACAATAGTAGCTACTATATGAATATATATATATATATATATATATATATAGTGCGACATTATGTTGAATGTATAGACAGGTGTGAGAAATTGACGAGCAATTAGAGGACCAGATTATCTAATTAGGGAACGTGTTCCATCTCTATTGTACATTACATGTAACACATTATATACCACATGCATTTATATACACATTTGGCCAAGCCTAAAATTGTAATTCCAGAGATATATATATATATATCTCTCTGGATATATATATCCAGAAAATCGTAATTCCAGATATATATATGGAAATCTCTGGAATTCCGGTTTTAGGCTTGGGCAAATGTGCATAATTAGATAATATGGTCCTCTAATTGCTCGACAATTTCTATTATATATATATATAGAAGATCAACGCACACGCCTAGAAAATATATTTCAATAATAAATTTTACTTTCATAATATGGCTTATTTTAATAATAAAATTAATGAATAACCATTTATTATTATTATTATTATAAATTAATTTTTTTTATCCATTTTTGAATAAAAATAAACTTGTGAAAGTGAATAATGTCGAAATTTTATTGAAATATGGTCCTCTAATTGCTCGACAATTTCTATTATATATATATATATAGAAGGTCAACGCACATGCCTAGAAAATATATTTCAATAATCAATTTTACTTTGATAATATGGCTTATTTTAATAATAAAATTAATCAATAACCATTTATTATTATTATTATTATAAATTAATTTTTTTTATCCATTTTTGAATATAAATAAACTTGTGAAAGTGAATAATGTCGAAATTTTATTTAAATATGGTCCTCTAATTGCTCGACAATTTCTATTATATATATATATAGAAGGTCAACGCACACGCCTAGAAAATATATTTCAATAATCAATTTTACTTTCATAATATGTCTTATTTTAATAATAAAATTAATCAATAACCATTTATTATTATTATTATTATAAATTAATTTTTTTTATCCATTTTTGAATATAAATAAACTTGTGAAAGTGAATAATGTCGAAATTTTATTTAAATATGGTCCTCTAATTGCTCGACAATTTCTATTATATATATATATATATAGAAGGTCAACGCACATGCCTAGAAAATATATTTCAATAATCAATTTTACTTTCATAATATGGCTTATTTTAATAATAAAATTAATCAATAACCATTTATTATTATTATTATTATAAATTAATTTTCTCGAATAATATTTCGAATGATATCGAAATTTTATTTAATTTGTTTATTTTGTATCAAAGCTGAGACCCAATTGGGAAAAGATGGAATTTTGGAATTTCGAACCCTCCACGTGGGTGGATATCTGCACAGTGGCGAGAGCGTTCCACATTTTGTCGGCCAGTTGCAACAAATGTGGTTCAACGGTCATCCTTATCTCGAGATAGCAAGAAGTTCGGGAACTCATCAGGGCTCAAATCAGGGCGTAACGCCGATAATAAGGGTCACAGGAAAATTTGGAAAACGTCATCATCCGGTTCATCATCCTGTTACGTTTACGTCCAAGCACACTTTCGTCGGGCTGCCCGTACTCAAGGCGTACGTAGAGACGAATATATATTTTCAAGTGAGTATCGCGCGATTACTTAATTTTCATATCGATTGTAATTTTTTTTTTTTTTTTTCTCTTCTTTTTTCTTCGGTAAAAAAAAAACGAAAAAAAAAAAGAAAATTGTCGTTTAAAAAAATATAAAAATATGTAAAATTAAAAAAAAAAAGAAATTAAAAAGCCCATTACTCTTATTTATTATTTCGATGAAAATATTTCTTATTTTACGTAAGAATAAAAAATTAAAATTGGCATATGTTTGCAGGTTGAATTTAAAAAAAATATATTTCGAGTTTCGATCTTTTTTCGTTTTTTTTTTTTTTTTCGATTATACTCTCTACTGATTATGCTCATTTGAATATGGTCAGAAAAGGAGTTAAAATAAAAATGTAAAATGAAAATTTTGGTGCTTTTGTAAAAATGTTTGCCAATGTGACAATTTTTTTCCTACTTTTTTTAATTTTTTAATTTTTTTTTTCGCAGTTCAACACGAGAGAAGCGAATGGCTTGATCCTGTACAATGCTGGACGAGAACGTGATTTTGTCGCTGTCGAACTCGTTAATGGTCATATTCATTATTTATTCGATCTTGGCGATGGACCTGTGAAAATTCGTGACACTTCGAGATCGCGCTTGAACGATGGAAAATGGCATGCTGTTAGCATTGGAAGACCAGCCCCAAAAAGACACACACTCGCTGTAGATGATCATGTTGAGGCTGTCACGAGTCAGGGTAGCAATGAAAATCTCGATCTCGATGGTATACTTTATATAGGTATGAAAGAAAAATATTTAAAAAAATATATATTTAAATAACTTTTTATATTTCGATCAAAGAAATTTGATATAAAAATACTAAAAAGTATTAAAAGTACTAAAAGTTTATTTACGAAAAGTAAAATAAAAATACTACTAAAATACTAAATAACACAAAAAAAAAAAAAAAAAGCCAAATTAAAGAAATTAATACTTTTTCAATATAGTAATAATGATTATTATTAAGGTATGAAAGAAAAATATTTAAATAACTTTTTATATTTCAATCCAAGAAATTTGAAATAAAAATATTAAAAAGTAAAAATAACATTAAAAAAAAAAGTAAAATTAAAGAAATTAATACTTTTTCAATATAGTTATAATGATTATTATTAAGGTATGAAATAAAAATATATAAAAAAATATTTAAATAACTTTTTATATTTCGATCCAAAAAATTTGAAAAAAAAAAAGAAAACGTAAAATTAAAAAAATTAATGGTTTTTTTTACAATATAATAATTATTATTATTAATTTTTATAATATTTTTTTGTTTTTTTTTTCAGGTGGTGTCGAAAAAACTCAATACGGACAATTGCCAAAGCCAATAACGAGTCGTCATGGTTTTGAGGGCTGTTTGGCCTCTCTCGATTTAAGCGGTGAGAGCGTCGATCTCATGACAGATGCAGTCGTGACGAGTTCCCTTCTCGAATCAGGCTGTGATGTTTATGGAAATATTCATCCGGGCAAAAAATGCACTCACGATATGTGCGCAAATCACGGAATTTGCGTTCAACAATGGAAAAGTTTTACCTGCGATTGCGACATGACAAGTTTTAGCGGTCCAACGTGCAATGACGGTAAAAATTTGAAAAAAAAAAAAAAAAAAAAACCAAACAAAAAAAAAACTGAATGGGCAAAATTCGAATGAGAAACCATTGAAAATAATTTTTTAGTAAAATATTCGTCATATATGAATGATAGATTGCCCTAAATTATCCGTAATTATTATTTAAAAAACAAAAAAAAAACCAAATGGGCAAAATTCGAATGAGAAACCATTGAAAATAATTTTTTAGTAAAATATTCGTCATATATGAATGATAGATTGCCCTAAATTATCCGTAATTATTATTTAAAAAACAAAAAAAAAACCAAATGGGCAAAATTCGAATGAGAAACCATTGAAAATAATTTTTTAGTAAAATATTCGTCATATATGAATGATAGATTGCCCTAAATTATCCGTAATTATTATTTAAAAAACAAAAAAAAAACCAAATGGGCAAAATTCGAATGAGAAACCATTGAAAATATTTTTTTAGTAAAATATTCGTCATATATGAATGATAGATTGCCCTAAATTATCCGTAATTATTATTTAAAAAACAAAAAAAAACCAAATGGATAAAATTCGAATGAGAAACCATTGAAAATAATTTTTTAGTAAAATATTCGTTATATATGAATGATAGATTGCCCTGAATTATCCGTAATTATTATTTAAAAAACAAAAAAAAAACCAGATGGGCAAAATTCGAATGAGAAACGATTGAAAATAAATTTTTAGTAAAATATTCGTCATATATGAATGATAGATTGCCCTAAATTATCCGTAATTATTATTTAAAAAACAAAAAAAAACCAAATGGGCAAAATTCGAATGAGAAACCATTGAAAATATTTTTTTAGTAAAATATTCGTCATATATGAATGATAGATTGCCCTAAATTATCCGTAATTATTATTCAAAAAACAAAAAAAAAACCAATTGGGCAAAATTCGAATGAGAAACTATTGAAAATAAATTTTTAGTAAAATATTCGTCATATATGAATGATAGATTGCCCTAAATTATCCGTAATTATTATTTAAAAAACAAAAAAAAAACCAAATGGGCAAAATTCGAATGAGAAACCATTGAAAATAATTTTTTAGTAAAATATTCGTCATATATGAATGATAATCGTAATTATAAAAAAAAAAAAATCCCATTTTTTGACGTAAATATAAAATTGTATATTTTACAAAAAAAAATTGAGTATCATTCAAGATGATTAAAATGGATTTTTTTCAATATTACTCACGTTCATTTTCCATAATGGACTTGTCAAGAATGAATTTTTAATAATTTTTTTGTCAGGATTATTTTTATTTAAAAATAATAGAAAAATTGATACTGTGCATGATGACCTCAAATTATAATACATTGACCCACCGATTTGATTTAATGTTTTAACGTTTTTTTTTTTTGTTTTCTTTTTTTTTTCTCAATTCTTCTTTTGGCAGAATCTGTTGCATACGAATTTGGACCAGCTCGAGGACTCATAACGTACACATTTCCGACAGATCGTAGGCCGGAAATGAAAAGGGACACGATAGCAATGGGTTTTGTGACTGGTACGAGCGACGCTGTACTTCTTAGGATAGAATCAGCGACCAGCAACGATTACCTCGAAATTGAGATTGTTAGTATATATTGTTTATAATATTATAAACAATCGAGCGGAAATTTAAAAAAAAAAAAAAAAAATACTGCTTGTTCTATAAATTTTATTGGAAAACCAAATTTTGCACTGATTGGTAACATTTTTAAATACGCGAATTTATTGATGAATTTCCGTTCGAGTGATAAGAGAAACTCTGATGTGCGAAATCTCTGTGTGTCCCAAATTTCGAGCGTCCAACAATTCGATACAACTCTACTCATTAATTAGCTAACTAATTAGCTAACTAAATTAACTAATTAAATTAATTGCAATTTTAACATTTAATTTTTTTTTTTTTTAATTTTTCTCAGGTCGAAGGTAACGTTTTTGCTGTTTACAATATGGGCACGAATGATCATCCAATTGGCGAAGGTGGTGTCAAAGTAAACGACAATCAGTATCACGTTATAAGATTCACGAGAAATGGGGCAAACAGCACACTGCAAATTGACGATTACAACGTTCAGGCCAATCACCCTTCTGGTGAGTAAAAATAATAATAATAATAATAATATTACTAATGTCAGTGTAATTTGATATATATATATATATTTTTCGAAGATTTATGAATCTTCGATCACTCCTAGAGGTCATCATTTTATTATTCCAACAATATTTTTTTCTCTCTTTACATCAACAATTTTTTTAAAACTACAGCCGATCATAATGATTGTGAAATTATTTAGTTAAAGTTGGAAAACAATTTTCTCGATTACTCGCGATTTTCTCTAATCTTTTTAAACAAAATAATTATTTTAGCACTCAATACGATAATTTTGATTAATGAATTTTAAAAATTATAGATCGAAGATGTTAAAAAAAAAAATATCTTGCTGGAATAATAAAACGATATAAATTCTCGAGGTAATTGAAAATTCAACTTTTTCAGAACTCTGATTTAATTTTTCGTACTAGGAGCCTGACAAAAATAACGTCCGCTTCGAACGAGCGTCGTGTTAGAACTGAGTTCATTATTTTATTATTCCAACAATATTTTTTTCTCTCTTTACATCAACAATTTTTTTAAAACTACAGCCGATCATAATGATTGTGAAATTATTTAGTTAAACTTGGAAAACAATTTTCTCGATTACTCGCAATTTTCTCTAATCTTTTTAAACAAAATAATTATTTTAGCACTCAATACGATAACTTTGTTTAATGAATTTTAAAAATTATAGATCGACGATGTTAAAAAAAAAATATGTCTTGTTGGAATAATAAAACGATATAAATTCTCGAGGTAATTGAAAATTCAACTTTTTCAGAACTCTGATTTAATTTTTCGTACTAGGAGCCTGACAAAAATAACGTCCGCTTCGAACGAGCGTCGTGTTAGAACTGACGAGTTGCATTCCCGAGCTCCGAGTTCGTTCGAAGGCACAAAAAAGTGCAGGTGGCGCTCGTAGCAGGTTTACCAGTTTTGGGCCTGAAAACGATCTCTTGGCAAACACTAAGAGTAACTCTCGTTGCTATTGGACGACGTATTTCCCTTTCTCTCATCCCTCAAAGATTTCTTACATGCAATAATGAATCATCCCCGAGTTTTAGAGGGCGTGGCCTTCGCAAATTTCTCAAAAGGAACGAAAGACTATCGAAAAGAGACGAGAAAACAGAATTATAGAAAAATGGAGGGGATACGATTTTTCATTGGCTGGTACAGAGGATGACAGAATCGTTTGGAAGAATTTCCAGACCCCATCAGGCCCTTAAGACGATCATAAATCTTTTGTGGGTCCAAAGTAACGATTTCAAAATCCTCCTCCGAATACAAAATTCACGTTCCTCGATCTTATGCTCGCCGGATTTTAGAAAGTGAGATAATTGCTTTCGATTTCTGTTTTTCTTTTTTTGTGGCATTTTTTTATGCGATGGAAATTCTGAAATTCACTGTCCTCTTTATGTTGGCCCAGTAGCAGTGACACGCTTTAATTGATCGATATGGATCTTCGTAAATGTTTATTTTTTCGAAATTCTTAGCGCGGGTCACTCGAAGGTTAAGTTGAGAATGACCTCCAATGTTCTTCTAAAATCCTAATAAGTTCGATAGATTTCATTTTTTCTTTATTTATTTTTTCTCACTCAACGTTCTTCGTTGACGAAAATGTTTGGGGAGAAATCGCGACCGCCCTCTGCGAGAGAGTGATAAATCTTTGGGTCTCTCGAGGGATCGCGACGATTTTAAAATTCTCGAAAAAAACTGCCAGCAGAGCACGAGGTGGACACTTTCTCGATCTTGCTGCTCGCCGGATTTTAGAAAGCGACGATAATTGGTTTCGATTTTTTTCTTCCTTTTTTTTTCTGTTGGTGTTATTATTCAAGGCAATTCTTGGAAAAGGGACATTTGTGAGCATTGACTTTTAGTACCAGCACGAATTTTATGCTGTTCCGATACAATTGTCAAGCATGGCGAGACGATAACGATCGATACTCGAAGGACAACACTTCAGACTTGGAAATTTGACTTCCAACCAATGTCTAAATTCCTGATCTGTTGGGGTCAGAAGATTTCTCTTTTTTTGTCACCTTACGATGCGCAATTTAAAAAAAAAATGGCTATTTGAGATTAACGATATTTCTGGTGCCCTGAACAAATTCGTTTAAAATAATATCTTTGTGGCAATTTTCAATATTTTCTCGAAGCAAAAGGAAGCTTTCCTCCTTTGAGAGAAAACTTTTTGTCAAGCTATAAGGTCCTGATAGATGAGCCTTGGCAAGGTTATTTTTTACCTGCAAGCCTACCTGGGAAAATTCTATTTACTTTGACAGAATACAGGAATTAGTGAGTACGAATAAACCGACAAAATTCTTGGAATTCATCAGCTCAATTCATACCCACTACAACACAAAAAATATTATCTATGGAGACGAAAGATTTTTCAAATATTTTTCGTACCTCCAGACTCAACATCGAATCCTGATGGAAAATCGAGCGATAATTGGCTCGGAGGTCACGACTTATTGTTGAATCTTTCCAGCCTACGATTATTATCCTCGAGCACAATGAAAATGGAAGATTAACACCGCGGGTGATCAAAGGTCATCCATCCATAAGAAAGTTTGAAGAAAAAAAATATATATACGAACGACAAAGAGGATGATTTATCACCAAACACAAAGAAGTTTCCCCCACACACAAAGGGATCTCTCTTAAATTTTCGACTCTTCTGGAATTATCCTTTCATCCTTTTCGTACTCGTGTATACCCTAAAGATTCCCTTGACGAGGGTAAAAATATATTCACAGCATGTGATCCGACGTAGAAAATTTTTCCTTTCAAAATTTCCAGTACACTTTCACGAACTTTATGATGTCCTGTTCTCTGACCTTGCAGTAATTGGATTTTCCTAGATCTTGGCCTAGATCCTTGAAAGGACATTTCGAAATAAGAATTCCTTGCCTCATGCATTCCTAATGACAATGTAAACAGTCTAAACTTTTTTCCAACGTTTCTCATCTATTTTTTTATTGTTGGGAAAATCTTTTGGACCTCAAACAAAACATATGTCCCTGTTCGAATGAACCAAGAAGATATTTTTTTTCTTTTGCACATGTAAATAAAATTTCAACTCTCGGACATTTTTCATTCGTTCATAAAATTGTATATCCGGTTTCGCCAAGCACGTTCAACTATTTAATACGCTGATAAATTTTTAAAAGATTTTTAAAAGCAGTCAAAACGTGCCCTTCTCTATTAACCTCTTTTACAAAAATGTTTGAAATATCTACTAGGCGTTTACCAACGAATCGACCATATTTTCCTGCTCAAACTCAACGGGGGTGTGAAAGATTTTTGTGAGCTTTTTTTTTTCTTCTTTTTCCACGGAAATTTGTCTTCGTCGACTCAAGGAATTTTTGACCTCTGTGAAAATTTTGAATTCCTGATACTCGCCGAGACGTTAATCCGCCTCATTAGTCCCGACGTTAACCACAATAATGTGAAATCGTTTAGTGTGTTTACATTATAAATTTTCTGAACCGCATGTGGTCCATGTTGGGACACACTGTGAATAATATATATATATACATCAACGTCTCTCGAGACGCCTTGTTGTCCCTCGTATACGTCATTCTTCTAGTGTATCAGGGAATAACTTGAATACTGCGCCATAAGAAGAATGATGAATCCCTACCGATCCCATAACAACTTCTTGCCTATTCATGAGGCCCTGACCATCACCACCATATCTATGACGAGTTCTCGCGTTACTTCGTCTCACTTGTATCGTTTTTTTTTTTTCCTTTTACGACCATCGAGTTTTTACGTTCATTTTATCCCCTCCGATTTTTTTTTCATTGACAAAAATCACAATGGACGTTTAAAAACGTATCTGACTCGCATAAATTTTATTTGCAAACGAAATTTATTCCTTCAACCATTTCTTTGTGCTAAATTTATTTGATTACTTTATGAATTTGAAAGTTATCAAAATGAATAAATTCAAATGTTGTTTGATCGTCGCAAGAAAATTAATTAAAATTAAATAATTTTTTTTCGTTAAATTTAAATTATTTCAATAGAAACAAAAATTAGTACAAAAAAGTACTTGTACTTTTCATTACAGCTACTGATCATTATCAAAAAAATATCCAATTAAATAACCGAGACTTTTAGACATTATGGTAAATATATTGTAAAAAATTCGTCCGATAAAAAGTAAAAATTTAATTTATGTGATCAAAAATCAAAAAATGATGCAGAAGGTGGTAAACAATATGAAAAAAAACAACGATTAAACAGAAGGGGAGCAGATGTTAGTGACGAAAACTGATCGAGAGACTCGTTTGGAATGAGTGCATTGCACTTTTTTCCCTTTCTCTCACTTCTCTTTCATCGCTCACTCGTTATCTTCTCAGGGTCCAACATGAGGGGGGGGGGGGGGGGGGGGGGGGCAAACACACATCGCGAGAGTGTCCAGGACACACCGGGCGCTCGCCACTTTCTCTCTTTCCATCTCTCTCTAGACAGTCAATAGAGAAAGAGAAAAAGAACGAGAGAGAGAGAAAGAGAGAGACCAGGAGCTCCCATTCGGGCGCTCTCTCGAGAGCGCGGGGTGAATCTAATTTGATTTAATTAGAATAAATTTGCCTTGGCTGGTTCAAAGTTTCTAGCTCTACAACGGTATATGAGCCTGGTAGGTGAATTCATCAAATTATGCGTAGAGTCGAGAGGCTCTGAGAGACGAGAGAACGAGCGAGAGAGACTCGAATATGCCTGCTTCCTATATATATACATATACATATGTACATATATATATATATTTGTATATAGTATTAGGTGCAGTATAAGTCCTGCAGCTCATGGGTCCTTTTCGTCGATGTGGGCGTGGAATTCTCGCTCGTTAAAAGGAATTTTTTTCTCGAGAGTGGGTAGAACCCCACCATTTACTGGATTAGATATATATATATATATATATCTGTGGTTCCTCTTGGGGCAAAGGAAGAGAAACGACACGAAGGACCCGAAATATCCCAGACCCTGATGATTCATGTTTTCCGTGCTCTTAAGTGGTATGAATTTGACTCAAATTTCAACCCTTTTTGCCCTCCTCTCAAATTATTACTCAAGTACCAATTAAATATTAATTACAGACTTATCCTTGACTAATTTCTGCTTTGTAGGTTAGACAGGAATTTTGTTAGTAATTTATGTTTGTTCTTGTTAAGCAGCATTCGACTTATTTTATTTTTGCAACGTTCAAATTCACGAAGTAATCCAAAAAATGGGATTCCCCATACTTTGCTTTCGATAAGATTTGTTACTTCACTTTGTACTCATTTTTCCCTGGGCTTTCTTTTGGGGTTAACGAAAGTACATTCGTAAACCCTTCTCGAGGGAGACTAAATATATATATATATACACACTTTCGACCTCCTACAGCCTCATACTAGCGTGATGTCTGAGGCCACAAAAGCTTTTGTTCGTGATCCATGACCTGTTCGTCTCGAGGGATCCGACGATGAGACATGAGTGTTTTTTCGTTCTCTGTCTATTTAGGATCCATTTAAATCATTTTTTTCGGCACTTACTAATCATTTTTGTAGTTTTAAATCCATTTGGAAACTATGACAAATTGATAATTTTAAGAATCGTATTATTATAATTTTTTTCATTTTTTATGATATTTTTCTAATGCTAGATATTCGAGGCACAAATAGAAACGATGATATAATCTTGCAGTACAAGGGATCTAATATTTTCGGGCATAAAATAAATATAATAATATATCAATATTAAAATCAATATTAAAAATCAATATGAAAAAAAAAAAAATACACAAATAAAACGTTATGAACCACTCAATAAAAAAAATGTTATGAAAAGAACGATGATTCATATACACTGCATTGACGAAGAGAAGAATCGAAAAAAGTTACTTATGGGGGTGTAAAATCGTCCGACGCATTTTCGAGCAGACGACACCACCTCTGTTACTCCTGTTGCCCTGTTCGTTCGACAGACGAACCTTTGTTACATTAACCCTTTGTCGTTGTCCCCATGCAAACGAGTTCGAGGGTCAAATACCTCTCAAACTCATTCACTCGCCCATTCTCACTTGTGATTCGACTCCCATCGTATGTGCAGAGTAATTGGTACGCACGTTCTTCCTACATGCTTCATATATAGATATACATATAATAGTTGTGTAGTTCGTCAGAGAGCACTGACGGGGCCTCGGCATGTGAACTAATTGGTCTTTAGCGAGGGTGATATAAACTTCTCGTTCGGCTTGGTAGCCTAATAACTTTCCAGATCACCGCGAGCCCTTCGGGACAACTCAATCTCTCTTTTTCTCATTTCAACTTTTTTTTTTTTATAATCTTTATCACGAAGAAATTAGCGATTATGCAATTTTTGGAGATAGGCAAAAATAGGATATATTGAAAATTAAAAATTAATAGGGATGAAATATTTTAGCGTTTAATTATTTTTGGAAATTTTGAAAAAAGCTCGCATCTCTGATAGCTTTTTAAATTGCTCACGCAATGGACTTGTGGTACTCGAAAATGAATTCCTACATTTTTTCAAGCACTCTATGCATCTAGATCTTTCGCAATGTAAATAAATCTGATATGAGGATGTCATCACAAAAATCCAAAAAAATCGTTCGCAGCATCCCCAGCGTAGGGTTGGGTGGAGACAGAGAAAACAAGCGGATGATTCGAGTGCGCTACTGGCGACCTTCACCGATCTTCTGCTACCCTGGCATCTAGAAATTCAAAGGAGTTCGAAACTTTAACCCTTTCCCACGTGGAGTGAGCGTCCGGTCACGTTTATGGTCCAGGTATATGCTCCTCGTTCTACCGGACGACACGAAGAAAGAGCACATGCAAGATGAACTAAAGGATTCGATCGAAAGGGCATTTAACATGATTTTCCAAGACAATTATCATCATTAAATAAATAAATGGATAATTTTCTTTAACTTGTAAATTAAAAATAATATTCTGATAAAGTATCAAAATTCACGAGAGACCAGTGATTTTTAATTGTACGTTAAATAGTTGGAACTTTTTATTAATTATCCAGAAAATATTTTTTCAATTTTTTTTTTTTTCATTCGGTTGAAATCCTGTTCTTTCCCTCAACAAGTGTTGGCATAGGCCAGATATCCGCGTAAATTATCATACACGTGATATAAAAAACAAGAAGTTTGAATCGGTGATTGGGATGAAGGGTCGACACGGGGAGGAATAGGAGTATAGCAACCCTCGAGAATCTAGAATGAGAGAACTACTGATGGAAAAACCTCCTCGTGGATTCTGCTATTCTGCTTCATATGTGGAGATTCACGTGTCCCCGAGCCACATGTTCTCATGTATACGTTATCCCAACATATATCACAATAAAAAATCTCAATAGCGACAAAACACTTTTCTCCCATGTTTCACGAGTATTTCATTCTTATTCGTTCTTTCTTCCTGTTTTTTAGCGTTAGACCCTTAATTTCCAAAGATGTGTACCACTCTAATGTGAAATCTTTTTTGTTGTTGTAATTTTTCTTGAAATTTACTGTTGAATAATTGGTCATGAAAAATTATTAATTATTTTATTAATTATTTACAATCACAAAATTCGTTTTAAAACGTAAAAATAAAGTTTTCGAGGAAATGACTTTTCGATAAGTAGAATCATTCAATCAGTAGAATGACTTAAAAATAAAAAAAACAATGATCTTTTGCATTGTGGTGCAAAAAAAATGGCGTTTTCATACCATTGTTAGTTTGCTTTTGGTTGGATTTGCAACTCCAGTTTCTTCTAATTTTTCCATTATCGTTTAAAGTTTAAAAGCAAAAAAATTGAGTAGGTTGTATATAATCAACAGAAACTCAGAGGTCAAGAGAAAAATTAAATAGGCCAGGATAAGAATGCTGCGCCCTAGCAATCTTCATCTAAATAAAAACAATCTATTTTTCGCCATATAATTTTGTGCTCTTGACAATGCCTTGATACGGAGACGACATCGTTTATCTCTATATATATGCAACTGTCTATAGAATCCATTCAGTCCCCTTTCTCAAGGACTTCCGACGCCCCCCCTCCTCCACTGCCCTTTCCTTTTTGGCCATTGTACAGGGGGTGAGAGGTGAGGGTGGAACTTTCATCGGCTTAGAAATTACCTCTCGTCTCTTCTGCTTCCCTGATGGAAAAGGTCACGTGGCAGGCCTCTCTTTTTGCCCATTTTCTCTATCGCTTGCTCGCCTCGATCTCTCTTCCAGTAGCCCTTCGTACCCCGAACGCATTTTTTTATTGTTCCCCCGATGTATGTATAAATAAACACACATATATGTAGAGCATCGAGAAAATAATCCGTTCAATACCCCCTCAAATACAAACAGGAGCTAAAAATATACTTCTCACAACTGATGCTCTCTTGATACTTATGTAGACCAAATGGGTACGAAATGTTTGTACATTTTTTTTCTACTTCTTTCTTGCACCAAGAGCGAAAGATTTTTGAAGAATGTAACGCGAGTGCTTTTATGAGACCTTGTTATTCTTGATAAAACATCGATTACTTTTCAATCCCGTTGAGTCGCCTGTTACCCAAGAGAGCTGGTATTTTTTTTAAATCGGGTAAAAGGGAAGCATCAAACATTTCAGATCGTGAGCGAAAAAAAATGTTGAATTAATTGATTAATTAATTATCAATTCACCCCGTTCTTTAATTGAATTAAATTCGATGGATTTAAATTTCGCTCGAAGAAGTAACTAAGAAAAAAGTAAATTTAAGTAAAAAAAAAACCGCTTTTTCGTCAATGCAATTATTGATCTGGTGTTCTCATCTCAGGACTCAAGTCTGCCAATAGAATAGCTTGGACAATTTCTTGTTTCGAAAATAAATATTACCTGCCTGCCCAACTGTCATAAAATATCCTGTGGGACTTTTGCCCCATGAGACACTCAAACTGTCCTTTCTGGAGGGAACGCAAAAGGGGGTACATGATTGGATATGAGGAAGGGCAAGAGCTTTTACTCCTCGATCGTCATGATTTCCTAGTGCCAAAGTAGTCCACTTCATTTACGAATTTCAACCCTTTCTCTCTCTTATCAATTATTTCATCGACACTCAATTAAAGCCGACGTTATATTCGGGAGAGTAGAAAAAATGATAACGCGTTCGAAGAAATATATTGCAGTAAAGTATTTGAGGCTCTGAAAATCACTTGGACTTTGACTAACTGCGATAAATATATTTATCTTTTATCGCTCGTGTCGTTAATGTTAATGACCGATCATCGTTACGATTGAGCGAGGTGGGGGAATTCAAAATGGCCATGGTGATACTGAACGTGTATACATAAAATACTTGGTTGTAGGGTATACTACCCTGATCACTAATTAGGGAGTTCTATTCAGACTAGATCTTCCCAGGAGAGTTGGGACCATCATATCTTTCCTCTTATTCCCCGCACAGGCCTCTCCCCACTCATAAGTTATGTGCACATATTTACATATATTCATATGTACATATATTTTAATATATTATTATTAATATTGTTAATATTACTGCTATAGAGACTTACAAATATTTATATTGACTGTTTTATATTATATAAATTCCTTCCATGTATATAAATTCACATTCATGTGTGAATAATATATATATATATGTAATTATATGTACAAATATATGTATACATATAATACGTGGATCTGTTCGAGCTAGAAGCCTATATAGTTGTCTCGATTTACTTGTCACATTTTCCTGCACTCCTGTCTGAGCAGTAAATACTGAGTGCTGCTATATATAAAGCGGTTCTGTACAATACTAAATAGAAATACATACATTTTATTACCGAATAAAATGTAGATACTCGTTTTCATAGGGGAAAAAAATCACTCCATGCTTTGATGATTTTCTTCCACTCGCTAGAATTTTTGTATCTTATGTTTGCCTGATACAATTGTCACGCATCGTTACAAAATTTCACGGCTTTTGCAGGAACAAATGTTTTTCTAAATGGATACGAGTAATCCTCTCTTTTCTTGGACTTATGGGGGTGGTTCAAGGGAAATTTCTTTTTTTTCCTCCGTAAATTTTATGCTCTCCTAGTTGGGTCGTCACGCTTTAAGCTCAAATTACACGCTCCAATGCGTCGTCTGGTGATAATGGAATTAATACTTCGATAGAAATGTTATCTCAGTCGCGGGCACATTTGTTTTTCTAATTTGATGGATTTATTTCGTAATAGATTTTTCACTTTTTGTTCTAAGAAGCGAATTTTAGGAGAAATCTTATCTTTTTTTTTTGCACTTTTGTAAAGGAGACATTTTTCAAATTCAAAGATGGCGTGAGGGCAAGTGACGATGCTTTTTGGCTTGATTGAATTTGAAATATCTTCGACTATTATTCTATGTATCGTTCCTTCGTTGCCCTGCAGCCCTAATACACGTTGTCGTGAATTTGACCGCGGGCGGGAGACGTTCTCACGCTCGGGGCCTCTCTTCACCGGGAGAGGTGAATATACCGAAGATTTTTTCTACTCCTCCAGAGTCTTCGGGGTGCCCTCAAGGGTCGTGGGAGGATGATCTCTCTCTCTCTCTCTCTCTCAGCTGGTTCACCGCGGTTATAAAAGGACCTTTGAACCCCACGAAGGAATTTCGAACCAGCATGAGGGATATTTAACCGATGCTTTAAAACTCTCTCCCTATATCTATATCTATCTCAAGGACATTTTTCAAGTATCGCCCCGTATGAGCATTAAAAAGTGCAACATGTAAAAAGAGATGACGAGAAAAAGGCGTCCGTGAAATCTGACCTGTCCCCAGTGTAAGCCAGAGACCATTCAATTGCGAAAACCATTAAAAATTTATTTTACAACAATATGTTGAATAATTAAAAAGATTTTGAAAGAACCCTTTGTTTGTAATAAATATTATTCACATAAACGATTATATTTTCACTCTATTTTGGTCAACTTTGATAATTTGATCGGTCAAAATTTGTTCTTTTAATTTTTCTTAATTCGATATAGAATTGAATTTTTGTGTTAAATAAATTACGAGAAATATTGCTGGAAAATTATTATTATTATTTTTTAAATCTTTGGTCATTCGAATCGAAAGGTTCTTGTCCAAGGGATCAAGAGGACAACGTATAAACATTTTTCATTATTTTACGAGCTTACCTCTCGATTCCAAGAACTGGAGACTAGAATACGTGGAAGTTTGAGGTTGGATCGTTTGTACGGTCACATGGGACGAAAGAGGGTGGATAAAGAGAGCCCCCGAAGAATCTGAGGAAACTCAAAGAGCCCGAAGGGAACACGGAAAGATCAGTGAAAAGCCCTTTAGCCAAAATGGTCCCAGCATTGAAAAGCGATTCCGGGAAGGATCTCGGCTTATGAAGGCACAAGCGATATGAAAAAGAACTTTTTTTTTTTCCTTTTCTCATATTTCAAAACTTTTGCCTCATTTTTTTCTTTCCTTCTGTCTTTCTGTCTTTCTCTCTCTCTCTCTCTCTCTTTCTCTCTATCACCCCCTCTCTGTCGGTTGAAAGACGCTTTTTTTTTCTTTCGGGGATTAACGCTGGAAGACGAAGGAGGCGTGAGACTTTGTGGGAATTCTTGCTTGAGATCTCAGCCGGTATAAGCAGTGACTACATATATATATATATATATGTATATATATATATATACATGTATCTGGGGACGCGAGTCTCACAAGCGTGAGAAACAATCTTCGACGAGCGATAATTTCTACTCACGAATACTAGGGAATCAGTCGAATTGAGAAAGCTTCGAAACATTTAAAGGGCTAGAGAGACCCAAAGATATTTTATTATTTTTCTAAGTATGAAAAATACAGTCAAGGGATGATATTACAAATGAAAAAAAAAAAAATCTCCAAAACTGCGATATCACGGATCAAAAATTATTTAATTCAAATAAATTCTTTTTCAATTAAAACAAAACTTATTTGAATAAATTTTTGTTATCTGCAAGACCGAAGGAATTGAGCGTGAAAATAAAAGGTGACTCTGAAAGAATTTTATTAATCATCCCTCGTGTCGCCTGAGCGTCCATTTTCATAAATCAATTTAACGAAAATTGCCATCAGTAATAATTTATAAATTATAAACGATAATTCATTTAATTAATGATCTTTTCTATGGTATAAAGAAAAAAAAATTAAAGTCACCCACCAGATGAGGTTTTCTCGCCCTCGAGAGGAGCCAGAGTTACTCTTCAGCTTTGCTGAGTGCTTGGTAACCCTGAGAAAGAGAAGCCACCGTTGGAACCCGAGTTCTCACGGTCTCTCGCGTATTTGCCTCAACGTACAATCTCTCTCTCTCTCTCTCTCTCTCTCTCTCTCTCTCTCTCTCTCTCTCTCTCTCTCTCCGTCTTCTTCTTCTTCTTTATCTCGTTTCTCAGGTATACATGTCTCAAGGCACGTTGTATAGAGGACCACGTGTGGACCATCTCAGTGGCCAACGGTCTCGTCCTTTACGCTCTACCCCATTAACCATGAATCTTTTTTTCCATGTGGAGAAGAAGAAAAAATTTTTTTTTCCATGTGGAGAAGAAGAAAAAATTTTTTTTTCCATGTGGAGAAGAAGAAAAAATTTTTTTTTCCATGTGCTTCACGCTCCTATATCAGACTATGAGCGTGCCAGGACCATTCATACAAACACTTTGGAAAATACGTTGGAAAAATAATGTGCTGAATGAAAATTCTTGGGAAGAGAGAGAGAGAGAGAGAGAATTATCCATACGATTACTTATTATATGAATGACGGTTTCTTCCAGGTATATTTTTACCTGACGATAAACCGAAATATTTCCCATCCATCACATTCCTGCTCAATTGCATTCAGAACTGAAAATAGCTACTATTCGAATGAAAAAATTATTCAAAATATTTTTTTAACGAATTTACAACCATCGAAAGAAATAATTGTTAGATTAAAATTTTCCTCAATTATTCGAGGGAGATATAATTTTTTTTTTTTTATTATTTTTAATACATTTAAAAATATTAAAATTATCTTGTAGGTTTCTTTGTTCACTTTTTACTTATGCTGATTCGAAACTTTTATGCGACGTTCAACTGTACTTTATACTATATCAATTTGAGGGTGTTGAATCTCATTCGTTCATTGTCCCTACTTCTTCCTACTGACCGGATATCGTTAATCTTGCTTATCATATATGTATAGACGAACTGTCTATCGTATTTTACCGGTACATTCCTATATATATATATATATATATAGTTGGCGTCGAGCTGCCCTCATGATACGCCTATGCCACATACGTACTTTACTACATACAGTATGACCTCTCTAAATTTGGTCTGTCGTGGTCGAAGCTATTCATATGGATTTCTGGATGACTAGAAAATGAAGATGGAGGAAAAAATGTCGATTAGACAATCAAAGCTCATCTTTCTCTCGTTCTATACATACATATATATGGTCGTGGTACAAAAGCTGAGGCCTCATGGGCCTCACAGTCTCGCTCTTTCTCTCTCTCTCTCTCTCTCTCTAACTTGTCCGTTTGTACATTCCCACGGAGCGTGAGAACCGAGTTCCTTCGTCTCCGTATATCGTAACGTGTGCTCTTCCAGAAACTTTGATTTTTCTCATGGACTCTCAACGACAACGAGACGACTGAACGATCGAGGCAAAGATCGTAGATAATACGTGCATTATGTTGGTTTTTTTTTTTTTTCAACGTGTCAAAGATTCGAAATGAAATTCTTTGAAAATCCTTTGCAGGCTTTAAAATTTAAATGCCTGGGACAACTCGAAGATGTGTGTACTGTGTGTATGAGAAAGAAAAGGAGCGAGAAGGGGCGCAGGAGAAGGAACAGGGGGGGGGAGAGATAGAGCGAGACAAAAATATGAGCACGTGGGATAAATTTCTCAGGAATTCTTCCTGGCCTTGACGACGCACACGAGAATATATCGTCTCGTCGTCGAGACGAGAAATTCGATTTTATCGCTCCAAGAGTTCTCATGTAATACCGAGCAGCATAAACGTTCAGGAGGTCTTCTTTGAAATTGGAAACTTGTCCTACACCTCGAAGAATTGCCAGGCGTTACTGGAATACTTGAAAATTACAAAAATGTTGATTCTGTGGAATTTTTGGTGTTTTTTTTTTCCAAGTTAGTTGATAATTGAGATTAATCGTAATAAACGGGAGGAATTTTTTCTCGTCACGTCTCGCACCTGTTCTCGTGCAAACATTTGCTTCTCACGAGTGCTGGAAAAACATGAGTCGAGAGGAAGTATTTTTGAATCGATGAAATTCTTTCGGTGTGGTGAAAAAAAAAATAATAATAATTGTCAGAAAATTTTTGCTCTCGTTCGGGGCGTTTGTTCGGACACCTGCCCTTTCAGACACCATGTCGGTCACCTCCTTCTGTAGCTCACACACGCACACACCCACCATCCGGGATTAACTTCCTTTCCAATTATTTAACGACACCTTAAACTCGCATGTTAACCTGTTCCTTGTGTACACGAGAAAACTCATCGACAAAAAAAATCTAAACAAGAAGCCAATAAAGAAAAAATAAAACATCTCAAATAATAAAAATTATTATTCACAATTTTCTCTTTTGTTTGCCAATTTTTAACGCGTTTTCATTTTTACTGAAAAATAAATAGCCGAGTAAAATTTTGTAAAAAAAATATTATAACAATTGTTTCGAAAAATATTTTTTCGCTCGCATTTATCAAGGCTGTAAAAAAATTAATTTTGTAGTGTCAATTATGCGAAACCAAATTATTCTCACGAATAACAAAGCAGCATGAGCAATGAAGAAGTAATTTCGAGTGTGAAAAAAAGTAAAAATAAAAAAATTGTTTCTTCAAACACGTGGGAACTGTTTGAGACGCAAAAGTTCACAACCCTTCAGGAATTTACCACCCTTCGGAGACTGTCTGGCTTGTCTACAGACACGGGAAGGAGACTCAGCTAGCTTTCCTCGAAAGATTGTAAAATTCTTCCCATGAAGAACGGAGCAACATCAGCTGTGAGAAAGTCATTTTGGGAATTGGAGAGAGGGGGTGAGTTTTTTTGCTTCTCAAATGGAGACTGAAACCGAACCGTTATTCCGGAAGCTCTAAAAAAAAAAATGACGACCCTTGTCCAGCGATAGTCAACAATTGAACGAAAAATGATAATTGCTCGAATAATTAAAACCAAAATATATAACAAATCAAAATTTTGTCACGTGCGTTGATATCATTCAAAATATTCATAATTTTATTTAAGAAATATTTAAAAAAAAAAAGTGATTGTTGTAAAATTATATTGAATGATTTTTCAATCGAGTAAGCTTCGATATTCTACCTTTTTTTCAAGAACCATTAATTGTTATAATTCGTAATTGATTAGAATTGATTGGAGTTGGATTCATTTTTTTTTTTAATTTATTTCATATTATGCGATAATTGTGCCTATGTCGAGAGAACGTCTATATCGTTCAACGAACCTTCCCACGAGCATCGAAGCAGCATGAACATGGAGAAAGTAATTTGAAAATGGAATAAAATACGTTCCTAAAAAAAATTTACACCAAATAGTTTTTAAATTCTTGAGGACTCATCATCTCTCTCACGTTTATCGAAGAAACATAAAGCGAGAAGAAGTTGCCACGAAATATATTGACTTGACCTAGGATAATACCTTTAATGTGTTCACCCTACCTTCGTGACTTCGAGGAGACTTTAAAAGCAAGCTGGGTTCGTGCACCTGCTCTTTTCACCTGCCATACACAATAAAAGTTGAGACTGCACGATCCGTACGAGAATTGTACCAAATATATAAAATATTATCCGCCTCGTTCGTCTGTTACCCTGATTCCTGTCTACACAAAAAATCTCACGAAATAATAGAAGGATTAAAGGGGTTACTTTAAGAAGGGTTGAAAAATAAAACTCGGTCTCAAACACGAGTAGTTCATCGATGAACATACAAGAATTTTTTTTTTCTTCAAATATTCCATGTGTAAATAATTTTAATATTTTTTAGAAAATCTGGTTTACGAGTAGGAATATTAGGGATGTATAATACAGTCACGGTGATTGGATTTCCGGGAAAATCAAGGGATACAGAAAATAAATCTTCAAATTGGAGAAAAAGGGCTTTGAGTGTTTATTACCTTCTCAAATATGTCTGTGTCAGGATTTCTTGGATACTCTTTACACCACACATTTCCTTGGTAAAAACAACTGATATAAACTCGTATATACATTTAAATAGCAGCAATAAAACAATAAGGGTAATAAGGGTTGTCGAGAATGAAACTTCTCGAGACTCTATACTCTCCTATTCCTTGCTCACCCCGTTCACTTTAGAATTTAATCCATATGAATAATGCATGAAATGGAAACCGGAAGTTAGTCTGCGAAGAGAATTATCGAGAGTACGAATGTTACGATCCCCGAATAGTAATAAAAGTGAGTAAACTTCTTGAAATCCTCTGGTGTCCAATTTCTTGTTTACTTCGTATTCCACAGAATTTCATTCTACGGATAATACCTTAAATTAAAATTCACCGTGGTGTTAGTGAAGAAAAGAAAGCGTGCAACAAAAGTTTTCATCAATTAGGGCCGCTCATCCCCCAAAAAGGTCGCCGAGGATCTTCTTACAACTTCTTGCAATGATCTGTGCTCCTACTTCTTGTTTACCACCCACACCGCAACATTCCATAGAAAGGATAATCCGTAAAATTGAAATTTGTCACGGTCATAAATCAACATAAACGAAATTTACAAAAATCAACAATTCCAATCCCCAAAAAGTTTCAAAATAATTTTTGCCAACGTCTTGTCAAGGCCTGCTCTCCTGTTTCTTGCTTACCACAAGAATCGCAAGATTTTGTAATTCTGACGAAGCATGAAATTCAAATTCGTTACGACGATAAATCGATAATACCGAAAATTTCAACTGCCTAAATTTTCATCCCCAAAAAGTTCTCTAATAATTTCTTGAGACTTCTTGCGAACTTCTACTCTCCTATTTCTTGTTTACTACCCGCACCGCAACATTCCATAGCAAGGATAATCCGTAAAATTAAAATTCGTCACGGTCATAAATCAACAAAAACGAAATTTACAAAAATCAACAATTCCAATCCCCAAAAAGTTTCAAAATATTTTTTGCCAACGTCTTGTCAAGGCCTGCTCTCCTGTTTCTTGCTTACCACAAGAATCTAAAGATTTTGTAATTCTGACGATCCATGAAATTGAAATTCGTTACGACAATAAATCGATAATACCGAAATTTTCAACTTCCTAAATTTTCATCCCCAAAAAAAGATCGCCGAGGATCTTCTTACAACTTCTTGCAACGATCTGTGCTCCTACTTCTTGTTTACCACCCACGCCGCAACATTCCATAGAAAAGATAATCCGTAAAATTGAAATTTGTCACGGTCATAAATCAACAAAAACGAAATTTACAAAAATCGACAATTCCAATCACCAAAAAGTTTCAAAATATTTTTTGCCAACGTCTTGTGAAGGCCTGCTCTCCTGTTTCTTGCTTATCACAAGAACCGCAAGATTTTGTAATTCTGACGATCCATGAAATTGAAATTCGTTACGATGATAAATCGATAATACCGAAATTTTCAACTGCCTTAATTTTCATCCCCAAAAAGTTCTCTAATAATTTCTTGAGACTTCTTGCGAACTTCTGCTCTCCTATTTCTTGTTTACTACCCGCACCGCAATATTCCAAAAAGCCATTAATCCGTGAAATGAAATACGTCACGATCCCTAAACGGCAAATCTTCCATTCAGAGAGTCTAAAGAATCCACCCCCAAAAGAAAAAGGACATGTATATGTCTTGCACCTTCTTCAAACGAGCTACTCTCCTGCTTCCTCTTTATTCCGTTCACCGCAGGGTTCTTCGGCATCAATATAATCCCGACAAGAAAAAAAATCGTCATAGTCCTGCAAAGTCATAAAAAAAAGCTGTTGAAGTGGCCAACCCTCAAACGCAGATCGTTTGTTAATTTTATTTTACATCCTCGGGCTGCCTGCATTCCTATTTCTTGTGTACTCGGTTCACCCCAAATTGTTACAACGATCATCACCCTTAACGTAAACACAAGGCAGATAACTGGGGTCGCTGTCCTCCAGCAAAAAAGTTTTGGGGTGTAAAAAAACTACCCTGTTTTTCGGGTAAAGTAGTGAAATATAGGGCCAAGGGTCTTTTGTTATTCCTACAAACATCCTCTAAGACTCTGTTCTCCTATTCCTTGTTTACTCAGTTCGCCGCGGGGTGTTCAACACAAATACCTCGTCATTCAAAATCGTTTACAAACACAATTGTGTTCGTCGAGCTAGCAGGCAACGTTTACGCCCAAAATAGAGTTTCATTTCACTCTCAAATACGAGCGGAAAACTTTCGTTCACTGTCTGCTCTCCTGACAATTTAACGATATTCGAAAAAAAAATCATTTCACAAACCGTCAAATAGTCAACAAACCCACAAACACTTTTCAACAATACAGTCGGTCCTTTCTTCGATCATTTCACGCCCACAAAAATAAATTCTAATCGTAACGAAAATTCTTGAATTTTATAAACCGTCACTGTCGCACTTTTGGGCCTCTCCTTTTTCTTTCTTGGGTACACAAACAAGCAGCTTTCCATTTTTGGAGCATCTTGCTCGGCTCTCATGATACCCTGATGCGTCTTCACGCTTTGATGACCTCGGTCAATGGCAGGGAATGCCGTTCAAGGCAACGCCTCTTTCAATAGCCACAATTATCTACACAAAAATTTCTTAATGATACTCAAAACCCAACAGAAAATCATTTTCTAATAAATCCTGCGGAATTGGCTACTTCCTGCCAAGCCTTACTATTTCGAAGGCCAGGCTGTAATTGACTTTTTCCACAAACAACCATAATCCAGAATCCACAAAATATATAGTCATGTTTTATTTCTCCATAATAGAATCTATAAAAGTAGCAATACAAGATATACGTATATATAGATATTTTAAAATATCCTACTAGCCTAGAAGATGATTTAAAAATTATTCGAGCATTGTTATAGGCCGGATTCACCGACTGACCCGCCCAGGATTGACTCACGGTCGACCAACCATTTCGTACGACCGTGGGCCTCAACTCTGGTCAGAAGTGTGTGTGTATATATATATATATATATACACACGAGTGAGGACACTACTAGATATAGCGTCGAACGCTCGTTTAAAACCGCATGAGGCACTCCCAAGCGCTCCTCTCGACTTTCTATTCTCTCATGCACTCCTGCTCAAAATGGTACCATATTTCTCTTCAACTCTCTAACCCGTTCGCGAGAATTTCTATCCGTCGTTGAACCCCAAAGTAAAGGGCTGATTCTCGTGAATAGAGGACAAAAGAAATAGCAGGAGAATCGTGTGTCTACTCATGGATGTTATATAATTCACTATGGAACGATGAAACAAAAAGAAGAGAGGAATAAGAGCGCGAAAAAATAACACCCCCTCGGTGCCGATGAGTTCCTATTTCGACCTCGGAGAGAATTAACCCTCTCGGAGCTTGAGAAGACCAAACGACTTCTTCAGGTATAAAAACCATTTAGTTTTTGCTCGATCGCTCTCTCCCCCCACCGCCGAAAAAAAAAACAATCCGAAAGAGTGGATCGTGAACGGAGGTAGAAAGACGCCGAGACCAACTTTCTCGTAGTTTCTGATCTCCTGATCGAAACTCTTCGATTAATTCGAGTTTACAATGTTCTTCACGCCTCTCGATGTTTACCGACAGGTAATTAACGCCCTAGTTTGTACCAGATGATACATTATACGAGATATTAGTGCCCGCATTTGGCATCCACATGAGAATAAAAAATTGTCAGCGATTCTATTCTACTGCAGTATATTAAAGACTGCGTGTATCGATCGAGACTCTTGGATCATCGATGAATTTTCCCCCTTCTATTCCGTCCACGAAATATTCTCACGACGAGTTCTTCGCCCATACGACGTCACGAGGCAAGGTCAATAATTCTTGCCCGTTCTCACTTACAAAACGAGCGTCTCTCACTCTCACTGTTGAGAGAGTAAGAGAACTTCGAGTGGTCAACTCCAGCGCCACCATGCTTCCCTGTTACACCGAGGATATGAAATTTCTGTTAACATATTTTCGTACGCCCACACTGAGACCCATAAACGCAATCACTGCCGAAGCAAAAATAACACCCTCGTAATGTTTATCTTTTGTGACCACAATGATATTAACAAAGATCGAAGATTATGATGTCGTTGGTTTTGATCAAAGCCTCGATTCGTAAATTTGTTATTTTGCATTATTTGCAGGCTAATAAAATTGATTTTTTTAAACGAATTTTATTGATAAATCTTCATTGATATATGAATATTAAAATTTATTAAAAATAAACATAATTTATTGACAACAGAATGTAATATATTTGTTATCGAATCCTATATATTTTTTTAAAGAAAAATTGTTATGAACTTAACAATTAATTTTTATCGAAATTTATTCAACATGAAAATAAGTTTGAGGTAACTTATTTTTCAGTCTGTTTCATATTTACGATTTTTTCGATGTCATCAATATTTTAGACACGTTGAAAAAATTTATCGGAATTTTTTTTATTTTGAGATGTCAATAGAATTCCATTATTTTGGACGAGATCCTAATACCGGAGAACTGTCGAGAGTGATCTTCGAGTATTAAAGCCCTTTGAAGGGCGTCACGAATTGCTCTGAGGAACCACCAACGGTACACAAAAGCTCACCTCCGAAATTCGACAAGTCCTCCACATGCCTTCTGCTCTCCTCGTAGAAAATCTTTGACTAATTTGTATTTACAATGATTTTCACGCCTCCGAATGAATTACCGAGCAAAGCGACAAGGGTGCGATGAGATGTTGAAGTGATTATAATGATATCGTCGTTAAATGTTAATATGATTATATACAAATAAACACAGAGCTGTATATCTATATCCACATATTTATAGGCAGCTGGTGAGACGAATCTCCTAATCTTCACAGCCTCTTGGTCTACCTCTCTCGTTTCTTCCTCAGCTCACGTGCTACCCTGACACATTCGGGACCGAAAATGTCCGTTGAAAAATATTCGAACTGCGCGCGAGAATCCGGCCATTAAAAAATTTCTCGTATTCAAAAAATGAACGATCACGTGCCGGAATATAGGGGAAAAAAAATACAAAAAATTCTGATTCCCACCATTCTAAATGTATCCACATCCTCATGAATCCTGAATTCCTGGCAATCTTGTTTATTTAAGTCATTTCGCGTGAATAGAAAAACTACCCAACCGCAATATCCCCATCATGAATTCTATTGTAAAATGATTTTTTCTTGGAGCATGACAGGTCTGAGTGAGGCCATCGACTCCGTCGATGCGACCGTCGCACTCGTTGGCTGTACGGATGAACGATTTCCATCGGGTTTCTAGTATCCTGGCAGTCTCGTCGTTTCAAGTGGTTTCCTTAAATGTATCGTTTAAGCGAGCATGGGGCTGTCAAAAAGCTATCCCGAGCATATTTATCCTAATACATTTCCTAAGAAGTCGCCCATCTGGATTTTTAGGTTAGAATTATACCGAGAAACGTACTCAAAACGGATGCAGGACGATGTCCTTGCAGGAACTTTCACACAAGAACTTTCAGATCGAATCGAATGAGATGAACAATGAAAATGACCCTAAGCTGTCTCGATGACCGGTAAAAATGCTTTGAAAAAAGTTTTAAAATGGTAAAAAGGAAGAATTCGTTGGTGCTGCCATCCCGGGAAACCTTGGCAGACAGGAGACATCTTTTTCGCCTCCTGAACGAAGTTATTGGCTTCAGGCCCGTTATGCTATCCTGGCATACTTGTTTACCGCAGTCATTTCTTCTGAATGAAGAGTGAAATTGGCGTGAAATTATAATGGGCTCGAGAAGAGGGTTCGTATGCTTGACTTGCATTGTCACTACATTTCGTCCCAAAGGGGTTCGAGAATCGTCAAAGTTGTGACCTCTTTGAGAATGGAGCGCCTGGTGGCCGAGAGTGCCGCGCAAAGTGTCCTTGTCGAGCCTGGCGGCGCAAGGTTGAACCAAGCAAAGAAAGACACCTGCTAACTGGCATAATCGCCTGATACACGAGACCAACGAGACAGTGAGACTTCGGGTCAACCCTTTCAGGCCAATACTCTCAGACATCTGTTTGTTTCACTGTGCAGTGGTAGGCGAACCGGTTTGCACTTTGTTCTTGGGTGAAAAAAGGCTGGAGAGTCAACCACCCGCGCGAACAAATATTCCGGGTCATTCACCGTACACACAAACCAGACGAGCTTCCCCCTCTGGTCGTGATACTAGCATGACCATGTTCAAATTGGTATACAAGAACGGTCTTAAAAAAAAACCATTTGAAATTTTTTCATAGAGAGATTATCAGGAAATAATTTAATTCACAACACTTTACTAATAATTTCAAATAATCAGCCTCGTATTATAAATAGTAATATCCTTTGGGAATAGCCATTTGGACTATTTTCAAAAATTAATTACAATCGTGTTTTTACAAAATCATTTTGGATTTTGTTATTAGAATTATTTTCTATAGTTCCTTAATGGGTGTAACAATTTTGTCAATTGTACTATTTATTTCGTAATATGAGGGGAAAATTTGTTCATTGGAGGGAGAACGTGGCCACCGAGGGGGACTTTAATACGATTTATGAGAGATCCCATTATCCTCGATGTGAAAGACTTTTTTGCACATGGCATCACATCTGTACAATAGTTTCTATCGCATCTTTTATGTTCTCTTAATATTTCGATCTATGCTAAATACTTCTTCACGATAAAGTTGGCTTTGGGATATCAGGATACTTTGATTTGAGACACATACACGGCGCAAGATCTTTGATGAGTAAGCGCCAAAATGAAATTAACAGATTCCAACCGTCGATTGAGTCTTAACGATCCATGTGCGCATATTTTTCCAGATACTCTGTGTCTTGAAAGGAATTAATAAAATTAACCGTATGCAGCAAAAAAAAAAAAAAAAAAAAAGCATTGACGGCTGAATAATAATTTAATTAGAGGTGGCATTGAAAAAAAAAATTAAAAATGATGTTAAAAATACAAAAAACCGTTTCCAAATAATTTCGAAAAATTCGAAATAATATTTCTTTTAATTAAAACATTAATTTTGTTTTAGATTAATCGAAAGAAAAAAAATGTCAAAAATCTGAATAGCCAAATTAGATTTCACATCCGAGGTTGATAGTAAATAGAAGAAAAAAACGAGAAATCATAAATTCGAATTCCACCAGCTAACAATCATTTTTGAAAAAAAAAAATCGAGTTTTACTTCTGCCGGCTCACGCTACCCTGATTCATGCTGTTGACAAAAGTCATTTCTCTGAAAAGAAAAATCAAGTGACCGTAAAATTGGAGGGTAATTCGAACTTCTTCATTCGACTTGGCACAATGGGGATCTCTAGGGTGAGAGATCCTTGAACAGATTCCTCGAAGGGACTCCCCAGGCCAGTCCTTTTCCAAAGAATGTGAAAGCTCCGATTCTCGCATGTTACCTTGGTGAACCTGTTTACCGTGGGCACTCGAGAGAATGGAGATTTAAGTGAGCGTGAAATTTACTTTAGAAAAAACATCGTGTACACATAATACGACCCCACCCGTTGACGCACCCTCAAGCACTTGATACTCAAAGGGCTTCTTGGTGTTCTCGAAACCAGTGCAGGAAAGGTTCGAGGAAACATTTCTTTCGACATGTTATCCTGTTCAAAAAGGAGAGCAAATTCGTCACGCCCCCGTAATATTCGACCCTTGAAGAGTCGAAACAAGTTTTTTTTTTTGCTTTTAAACATTTTCTCACGAAAATCAGGAACGAAGAAAGAACAACTCTTCGGAATACACATTTTCCGTGACCTTTGCCCAGGTCATGAGTTCCTGTTACTTTTGGGTGACAAAGTTAGTTTTTTAGCTTTTTTGAGCGGACTCGATCATGACTCTGAACTACACCTGTTATTTGGAGGGTCACAACTCTTATTATAGAAATTTTACCATAAAAACTTTGTTGACAAAAATCATTTTCGTATTCCAAGCTACTTTCCCAACAAACACCTTCTGGGATATAAATCTTTAGACCTGAATGAGCACGAAGATTTTTGCACTTTCCATGTTACCCTGGGAAAAATATTTAACAGCCATTTTTTTCTTTCGTCAATGGAGATTTTTTGGGCGAATTATTTCGAAAATAAGTGAAAATAAAGAAGGAAAAATGTCTGGAAAGAATGACTCTTCGGTTATGGGATCCTGATAGAAAACGAGAACAAAGTCGTCACGCCCTTGCTCACCCTGCTAAAGGGTTGAAGCCTTGACAGGCCATCGAAGATTACAACGAATTTGAAAACTGACGATTGGTCACTTCGAGGAAACTCACACTTTTCCATGAGCGACTTCTGCATTTGCCAGTCATGCTATCCCGTTATAACTGTTGACAAAAGTCATTTTCCTCAATGGGAATTAACTCGAGCGTGAAATTGTACGTCATAAATTTGAATGGTTCGAGCAGTAATAAACTTTTCCTACACAAAAAGGTACCTGGCATGCTCGTAAAATTGATTTTCATAGAAAATCCGGCTGGGAAGGTCGTGGAACTTTCGCAAATTTCATGTTACCCTGAATAATCCGTTTACAAAAGTCACTTTCCAATAATAGGATCAGTGGTCATAAAGGCCGTAAACATTTCGAAAACTCGAAGTCAAATACGGCCCTTATTCAGCGACAACTTTTGAAATCTTCATGCTACCCTGAAGACAACGCTGTTTAGAAAAGTCATTTTCCGTAATCGGATTAGTGGTCACCGTAAAAAATAATCCCCAATGACCCCTAATCCCTTCGCAGAATTAAAATATAAATAAGTCGATAAATAGCGCGATAACTTCGCGCCCTTGGGCGAAGAGTTTTGCCATCTTCATGCTACCCTGTTTACACTGTTTACAAAAGTCACTTTCCATAATAGGATTAGTGGTCACCACGACAAATTGTCCCCAAAGACCCCTAATGACTTCGCAGGCTTAAAATGTCAGTAAGACATAAATATCCTCTTCTTCCACGACGACTTTTGCCATCTTCATGCTACCCTGAAGACACTGTTTACAAAAGTCACTTTCTATAATAGGATTAGTGGTCACCGCGACAAATACCTCCCAATGATCCCTAAGAACTTTGCAGAGTTAAAATGTAAATGAGACAATGTCTGCGACGAATTTTGTCATCTTCATGCAACCCTGAACAGGCTCTTTACGAAAGTTACTTCCGTAAAATGGTTTTAGTTGATTCCGGAAAATTGGCTATAAATTGAATAGAATAAACGATTAAGTGGAAAAATTTCTCCATCTTGCGTTTTCACCAGAATGAATATTTTTGTAGACCAGTGGTAATTTTATCAAAAAGTATATAAGCCAAAACCGTTGTGTAAGAAAAATTATAATAAGAGATTATAAATAAGAGACAAGCTACACTTTTAATTTAACAAATGAAATAATGAACTAATTTTATCAAATAATAACGATTTTCAAACTGGTAATATAATTAGAAAAATGACATTGAAAATTCCGAAGAAAATCATAGAGTGATCTTACAGTGTCATCTTTTTGATGACAAGAAATTTTTTCACCCCATTCTTATTGATGTTCCAAACGAAAGAAAGGTTGTGTCCGGCGTAAAGTCCCTGGTGTGAGGGACCAAAATGGATTTGCAGGGTCGAAGTGTAAATAAGACTCGACGACACAACGCCCTTTCCCCTCGACGACTTTTGCCACCTTCATGTTACCCTGAGCACACTGTTTACAAAAATTACTTTCACAAATAGGATTAGTGGTCACCGTAAAAATTGCCCCTAATGACTCTTTGTGGCCTCACAATTCAAAATGTAAATATACGGCGCGATAAATCCTCTTTCCATGAAAACATTTGCCATCTTCATAGCTACCCTGAAGAGATTATCTACAAAATTTCCATACCTCAATGGAGAGGATTATCCTAACCGTAAAATTATGTAGAACCAATTGCTTCCACAAACTCTAATTCATCGTCCCAATCGTGACTTTTCTGGCACGAAACTTTCTCGTTTCTCATTTTTCCCTGCGACAATTGTTGACAAAAGTCATTTTCATGAATAACAATTTAATTGACCATAAAATAAGCTTCAAACATAGGCGTCCCTGATCCTGTCTCTGACAATTGAAAGCATAAATCTTGAGTACAATAGTTTCTAAGCCCCATGAAATTTTCCTGGAATCCAGAAAGCAAGGAGAGACCTGAAGAGGGACATTGAGGGCATCTCGATTCTTTTTTCGAAAATCAACTTCCACGTTATTTCTGCTATCCTGAGAAAAATGTTTACCAAAGTCATTTTTCTCAATAGGGATTAGAGAGACCTTGTAAAATTAGCTTAAACGGATCACGTAAACAATGGACGATCCGGCCCTACCAGAACGAAAAGACCCTCGACCACCTAAATACTTTAGTTCATCAACTGGCACGAGACTTTTGTCGCTCCGTCAATCTGCCCGTAATTTATTAGCCAGACCCAAGGATTTCCCAACCACCATTGTCGATCCACCCTCCGAGAGTCTGTAGCTTGGAGTGTCTCATAAATCATGGGGAAAATTCTTCAAGATACTCTCCTCGACTGCCTGTTTTCCTGTTATAGAAGTGGAGCAACTTCTTCAAACTTTTAACTCTTTGTCTATTTGAAGTTTATATCCATTGCCCAATAATTTATAACCTTAAATCTACGCAATCAGACCCTGAGAGCCGGGCCAGTAACAACAAATCAAAGACAATCTTTTAGACTAGTTGTAAAATAAAAATTATTTAAATAGACTCACCCATTGCAAAATCATTCTTTCAATAAATAATTATTAATATTTGTTACAAATATAATTTTTTCTCACCTATCAAGAATAATTCCGAATTATTCTTTTGAAGGAACTTTGGCATTTTTTCAAGAAGAAGGTAGGAAATTCATTTTTAATGAGTTTTCACCCTCCTTTTGATCCTACACTCAAAACAACTTCCTAATCTTCCTCTTTTTTTCCACTAATTCTCTTAAAATACTAAAATAACAAGTAGCAGCCTTTGAGTGATCTTGAAGCAATGAAGACCCTCCTTCAGTCTCTACAACCCTGTTGCAAAAATTCACCGTCGTTGCCCCTTGGAACGTACGTTCTCACGCTTGCTGGGAACTCTCTCGCTCTCGCCATCCTTAACATTTTTTTTGCGCTCTATCACCTACGGAGTTGAGGGTCTGGATGAAAGAGGAGAGAATTTAATATTCTCTTCACTTTTTTCTCATCTCTCTCTCTCTCTCTCTCTCTATCGTCTCTATCGCATTTGTGGGCCTCGTTGTTTATTCGGTCTCAGTCTCACTTTGGTAAGATTATCTTGGTCTCCAAAGCAGGCGAAAGAGGGAGAGAGAGAGAGAGAGAGAGTAAAAAAACAAATAGAGGATATATAAAACGGACATTCCACGACCCTGGAATAAAGTATGTAGACACACAACCGCTTCGACAGATGTGCACGGTCTCGAGCATTGCGTACGTGCTCTTGGACACAATACAGAGTACGCGTGACCTTGAAAAAATTCATGCAGAACGAGAGTGGGAGAGAGGGTCAGAAAGTGAGCGTAGGGCTCGCGTTGACTCGACGACTACTCGCAACATGTAAAATGTGTATGTGCATATATATATATATATATATATATATATATATATATATATGTATATATATATATATATATATGTATATAATACACAAGCGTAGAATTGGATCGAAGTGTATGCGAGCAAGGAGGCTGATCAGGGCGCACGGACCTTGAAAACGAGACTGCGATATGTATATGTATGTATGGCAAGAGTCCTCGGGGAACCTGGGAGAAGTGAAGAAACCTGCGAGGAAAGTGGTCGCTGGCCCTTCAGCCTTCCAAACGGTCCTTCGAGAGTCCCGACGAGTCCAAGGGTCGTAAAAGCGAATGGAGCTATATAGTGGGTCCAGCAAAGAGCCGGTCGTATTCCCGGGGAGAGAATGAGGAGAGCCGGTTGAGCCGTTGAAAAATCGTATTCGCGCCGTTTGACCAATGAAATGACGCGTATTGGCGCTGGCGAGTATCCGCCAAGGCTAACTCTTTTATGCATTTTCTATCTTTTACACTCGTATAAGAAAATTCGATTTATATTTCAATAACGTCATTTTAGAAATATTAATAAAAATAGTTGGTAAAATTGATTTTTCAAAAATTCTGTGTGCTTGAAATTTCGTTTTATCACGATCGTAACACAAATGGGATAGCTGGACAACAATTAAATTTCATTTGTCTCTGATTAAAATTTTTTAATACTCGTAATGTTGGCTCCGAAAGATTTAATTGCAAAAAATCGATGTAGAATTTTTCAAATTACGGACATAATAAAAATTCTAAAATTTAATTGAAGAATAATTTGTCTAATTATAAATAACGATGAAAACAGAAAATAATCGTTAAGGGAAAGGGATAAAAAGATGGTTTAAAATTTCTTAATTTCGACCTGCATAGAAGGGGATGTGACGATAAACGACAGACAGACCCGAAGAGATCGAAAACCAATAAGAGAAGCTCTTTACTCGCTGTGGACTCCTGATATGCGAAGCGCCATGCGCCTTCACCGTTTTCCCACGCGCCCTCGCTACGTTCTCACGCGCCTTCGTCGAGACCTTTCGTCTCTTTTCTCCACCTCTCTCTCTCTCTCTCTCTCCCTCACATAAACTTTAACGATCTCTCCCTCTCTCTTTCTTGTCAACGACACTACCGAAAGCAGTCAACGGTCGTCGGTTGGACGTGGGAAAAAAAAATTCTTAACCAACTTCGGCTCAAACGAGCCGCGCTCATCGTATATTATACAAATGTCCCACACAATAAAAATTTTGTTGAATTTTTTTTTCTCATGGCTCTTGCATATTTATTAATCAAGCTCTTTTGTCTTAACCCTTTGAATACAAATTCTGTCGCCTTTGGACGATAAAAGAATTAAACAAAAAAAAAAAATGAAAACTAATATTTCCAAATTTATGTATTAAATTTTTTTTTTTTTTAACTCATTTTTAGCCAAAAAATAGTGAACAAATCTTGTAAATAAAATATTTTTCAAACTTCATTTGTTCCGTAAGAATTAAAAGGGTTATTGCACATTTTTTTCAGACCAAAAGATGGAAAATAAAATTGAATCAAAATGTAAGTTTTAGTGGAGTGAAAATTGAGAGATGTTTCATTTTGGGTGAAACTTCTTTGACGTGCATAAAATCCTGACCATTCGGGGTTTCGATTTCTCGCGTTCTCGGTGAGACTATCCCACGGTTACGATCCCGTGGGAAAGGCTTGATTGGCTGGGAAGACCGAGTGCCCGGTTCCCGCGAGTTCTCTCGCGTCATCAACAACACACACACACATTATATACATATATATATAACGTGCGATTCTGGCTCTCCCCGACTCTTGTCCATACGTTATACCTATCTCGATTCCTCGCCAGACTTATCTCTCGCCTACAGTCGACCTTCGCCATGCCATATAAAACATAGGAATGCTTTTTCTCTCCCCCCCCCCCCTCCCCCGCCCCTCCCCCACCGCCGTATTTGCCCCCGTCATTTAACTTGAAGTGCAAAGATCATCAACAAGACCCTCTGACCTCTCCGCCTAACAACGATCTTTACACTCAATGAGAGAAAAAAGAACCGACAAAAATCACTAATTAAAAAATGATAGAATTATTAAAGTTTTGGCCACGAGTAATCTCGAGGGACAAAATTCCTGACCTTTGACCCTTTTCGCCGGGAAATGAAATAAGAGAAAAGACTCACAATCAAACGAGAAAATTTCACATGAAATAATTCCTTGACCATATACTAGGATCTATCTATTCCCCATAAATGTTTTCCATCGTTCCATCGATCAATTTTCTACTTTTCTTCTATCGTCTATATTATCCATCATTTATTTTTCGATCAAACAATCGAGCCATCGTCCCACGTATTTTCTCACGGACAGTCGTCACTAAAGCATACGAGATAATTCTCGGGAATTCCCGGAGACTCGTATAATTCTTCCCACTGGCCTTCTCTTGCCTCAAAGAGGGAAGAGAGACCGTGGGATAGTCGGTCCCTCGGGGCATAAGACGATCTGATTCAGTAGTAGGCGGTCAGAGGAGTAAAAGAGTTAAATTCTACGATGAGTGAGTGCGTGTGAAATGCGTGCGAGAGTGTTGATGTCCGATTCTCATACACAAAATTTATATATATATATATATATAAATTGTGTGCGTATATCTCGTTTAAACGTAATCCCAAAATTTCCCACGGGATAATGGAGCATCGCGATATCCCACGTATTTTTATATATATATATATATATACATATATATATACCGAGCCGTTCTGCGGATCTCCGTCAGCGCACAACGGTTCGCGCTCTCAGTATGTCGTTTGATCCCTACTCTCCCACAGAACCTTCCACGATCGTGAGAATCTTCGCAGCTTCAGGGGAAACTGATTCCCAGTCCTACTAGGAGACCAGACCGCTTCAGGCGGTCGCTCGGGATAATATCGAAGACTCGATTTTACCCCTCGCGTGCTCTTCCTCGAGAAAGGAGAGTTGACCATGTCTTTTGGTATCAATGAGAAACTTTTACGATGGATCAGGAGAGATGAATCTTTTTTTATTGATGCTGATGGTCATTTAAATTTCATGGCAATTATGATGAGCGTTCAAATAGAATAGAAATAAGTTTAAAGGTCAAGGTAGCCTTTATAGACAAGTTTACAGGTCATGTAAGTCATTTAGTAAAGTTTAAAGATTAAATGGCTCTACAGCGAAGTTTAAAGGGCATTTCGTCATTTAATGAAGTTTTGGTTATGTCACAATTTAGTGAAATTTGAAGGTCACGTTGCTCTTTAGCACAATTTCAAAATAATAAATTATATCTGTGTTTACTCGTTAACATAACAATAGTTCGGTTATACTAGGTGGGGTAAAAATCGATGAAGTCACATTCAAACGGATTGTGTTGATTTGAAAAAAGGAAAGATGGCCGCTGGCAATTTTCATAAAAACAACAAACTTCCTAATCACACTCGTGAGAATGTGCTAAGAGTTTATTTAACCTTCAGCGAAAGTTGCTTCAAAGCAAAACGATCTCCTCTATGGTTCAACAAGAGATTCAACCCTAAACAGCATGAAAAAGACAACCAGAAGGGAAAAAGATCCTCTCTCAGGATAAAACGAGCACCATACCGCCACCTTGCTCATGATTACCTGGTACCGCGATCAACAAATTTAGCCCCAAGTTCGACATCTTCTCACGGTTCCAGCCAACTCTCAACGATTTTTACCCGTGAACGGAAGAGCGTTAGCACGAGCCATTCAAGGGGCCCAAGTGAATGCGAACAAAAAAAGCCATAACTGGTCTCTGCATATGTCGGAGACACAATATCACGACCAGACCTACCAAAATTTCCGTTGTGTCCCACGTCTGTCGTGAGAAAACACAAATCCTGGGAAAATCCATCCGACCAAAATTCACTGTGGGCGGTTATACTCGAAAAAAAAGCATGAGAATCATTGCCGCGGTTACAAAATATTCGGAGATATTTTAGGACCATTGACTTTCTCACACGAAAATCAGTCAAGAATTTCGTTTAATGGTCCGTCCTCCAAGGCTAAAATGGTCATTTTTGGGAATTTGGGACCGTTGAAAAGGAGCCACACCTTAATGTTCATTGGGACCTATATCTATACTATCGTGAGAAAAATTGTCTGGGAAGATGAACCAGCCTCTCTTGGGAGGCTCGAGATTGCCATTGAAGAAACTTGGCGAGCGCCTGGAAAATGCAGACACAACTTACGTGGAATAGGAGAAGGGAGATGAGTAAAAAAAAAAATTGATTCTCCTGTGGGGGAAACTTTTCAAATATGTATGCGTTTGAGGGATGAGAATAGGTCTGGGAGGTTGTAGATACTGTCTAGGATGGTGTTGGGGCTATAAATGGTCAGATGTGGTGAAGTTAGAGCCGTACTAACGTAAGCCAAGTGTTTAGAAGCATCAGGCGAGTATGGGGTAGTAGCAGGAGGCTAGACGAGAGAAACACACGAGGAGCAGGAGGAGAAGATGGAGGAGGCGACTCGTCGGCTTTTGCGTTCATATATATAGATACATGTGTATTATATATATATATATATAAACCAAAGAGGCTAGAAGGAAAGAGAACCTGCTGCGCCTGCTCCCTCGGCATTTGCCAGGCAAACGAGTGAATACATGCTAACAGGGTAACTCTAGAGCTTCGCACCCTCGCAATTTCGCAAATTGGTAAAAGTACCAATTTTGTTATTTGCCTTGGCTCATGAAATTCTTTAAACATTGGACTGAAATTCGGTGTGATTAGTAATTGCAGAACATTTTTCAAACTGATAGGGGACCCAAACGAATGGATTTTTTTTTTCCTTTTCATTTTAGCAAATTGATTTGAAGAAAAAAAATTGATCTATTTAAAATTTGATTCAGGCTCTCTATAAACGTATTTTTTTCCTAAGTTATCGAAAGGCAAATAAATTCCGATAGATCAATGAATACTCGGGCTATTATTGGATCGTAATTAGGGTTTGGAAATTTGTATTATTATCACGTAATTCTACAATCGAGATAGAGATTGAGATATTTGAATTTGCGATACACGCTCGAGGAGTCTCTTTACTCGCTCACGTACGAGCTGGCTGTGGGAATCATTAATATTTCTCATACCCAGAGAGCAGACCGTATATGGTGTCTGTATTGTATATGTATTATATAGTTGCACATGTTTTGTGCCATACGACACACGGATGTTGGCGTACTTTTACACATCACTATCGCACGCATTCCAAATTCCCACAGTACGCGCTTAATGTTTCCACAGTATGGCAAATGGCAAGCAGCCAAGCCAAACGTTCCCAAAGAAAAAAAAAAAAATTCTGTGTTTTATGTTCCATCGTGAGATTTGCGTACTCAACGTTCTTCGTACATAAAATAGCAATGGAAACACATGGGAAATATACACGTTTATAGTCGAAAGATTTTCGTATCCAAAAGGGTCATTTTTATCGTTGAAAAGTCAAACCTCGATTATACTACTAAAATCTAGCGTTACGATCGGACATATTGCCAAACATTAGATTAGCAAAATCAGCGATCTAACTCGATGAATTAAATTTTAGAAAAATTGAATGTTAAAAAAATCGAGGTTTCGGTTTTTTGAAAAAATTTATATAAATAAATAAAAATAATATTGAGAAAAACGAGTGTCAGATAATTTTGTCGATTTACAAATATCTAATTGTAAGAATGTAACTGAGGACCAAAAATAACTGGCAGGTGGTCCAGGCATTTTTGATCCTCAGCCTACTTGTAAATGAATGTAATTTTTTTTTTTGCACACGAAAATATGTAAATTTAATACAGGGGACTCTAGAAAAAAAAGGTCTCACATTTTACTCCCACTTTTTCTCCCAACATTATTATAACTGCGGTTTAAAGAGATTGAAAGAGCGATTAAAATATTGGGGCGAGTCAAAGGTCGTGAGAGATAATGTTATACGGGTCATTCCGTGAACTGGACTATCGGATGTCGTCACGTGTGCCGAGTCAATCAATCATTTTGTCGATGAAAGCGTGTTTAGAGCTATTAGGAGAACAAGCGGGACAGAGGGGTCTTCCTAAACACGCGCGACTAGAAACGCCACGCGCTCCTGTTTAATATTCTGCTTATACACAGATACATACATCGCGAGCGCCTCCAGTGGCTCTTTCTCATCGTTTCCTACGCAACCGTATCTACTGGCGTCTTTTCAACACAGGCAAGATCTACTGCTGCACAAAAACGAGAGTTTGGCGTCGAGCATTTATTCGATTTTATGACGTTTTTGACGTTTACCAAAATTACTTTTTATGATTGTTTTCTTTCTGTGAGTTAATAAATCAAGTAAAGACGTCTTCATTATTAAATGTCACGTTGTAAAAATACCAATCAGCATAAGCAGGCCGTGAAAAGTAATTTTGTTTGTTACTATAATTATTTAACATAAAAATAACTTTATGCTTTTTTTTTTACTTTATTCTGAGTCATCGAAATTATACTTGGTCGAGAGAGTTTCGTTTTGGCCTAATATCATCTATGGAGTAGCTTCCTCGTCTCCTGTTACGTTTTCACCGAATGCGCCACTCGTCGAAGCGTCGAGAGAACGCGCGTCGACCGCAACCACGCCCGCGGTAGCCCAGCACCTTAACCCACTTTCGGCCGTTTGAAACTCCCTCTCACTGTCTGTCTTTCTGCCACCGCCTTTACGGCCATGTTCTCCTGGCAATTTACTTATTAATTTAGATTATGTCGTACAAGAGCTAATTGCTTCGGAACAGCGGGCGTTATATTATGTGACTTCGAAAAAAATATATCAAATAGTTTTTTTTTTAATATAAATGTACACAAATAATTTTCGAATCTCATTTCATCGGTAGAAAATTAGACAGGAAATTGGCAATTTCCTAAGAGGATGAAATATCCTCGTTTTGAGAAGCAGGAAATAGTGAAATAAAATCTTTGACAAAAATAGATTTAAAATGTCAACCTCTTTGAATCAAGGGGGAACTGTAATTTTTGGAAATTTAGTTTTAAAAAAAATAGCTTTTAACTGTATCAATTTTTGTTCCTCAGTCAATGACAAAGAGTCTAGCGATAAACAGCCAATACATTCAAATTCCACCCCTTTGGTGAAGGGCGAGAATTGTAAAAATGCTAAAAAAATGTTTTTTTTTTCTTATTTTTAATTTTCATAGGCAAGAAACGTTTATATTAATAAATTTTCGGGTCTCTAAAGATGCCCAAACGGCTTACGAGACCTCCAAATTAGTTTTACCAAGTGCTTGAATACCTACTGCCAAAATAACTCTACAGAGGTCGCTGCTCGAGCCTCACATGTACGACCTCCTACATGCTATGAATTTCGTAGCATCGAGTTTAACGGTAGTGGGAAAATATGGAGGGGATAAAAAGAGCCGGGCAACCGGGTCAAAGATGGCCGTGGCCATGAAGCGACCGCACCCGCTGTCCTCATGTTCTCCTAGTAAGGTGATACAGTTTATTGGACTTCTTCAGATTGGAATGTGGCGTCAATGACACTTGTCACAAAAGCAAATATCCACGAGACGATAGTGACTCTTCATTGTATCTCTTCGTAACACTCGAGATAAATGCGAGACGGGGAAGAGAAAACGATAAAAAAAATAAGCTTCGATTAATTTTAGATGATTTCCGAAACAAATGGTAGTTCGAAAAAATAACTTTTGAACGTTTAGCTCCTGATACACTAGAGAGAGAGCCTTGATTCTTGGTAATGACTTCTTGGCGAAAAACCCTCGAGGTCCCTAAGAAATTTGAATCTCCTCAGAGTATTTCTTTAGGTTAGTGGAGTTACCAGCTGTATTTTTATACGACACTGATAGAGTGACTATGCTCGGGCGACAAGTGCCAGATGGAATGGAACGGTTCCAAGCTATTCGAGAGGGACACGGATCCCTCCCTCCAAGGTTTACATTTACTGGACGCGCTAGTCATTCCACGAAACGCCAGCAGGTGCTCCATCAACAAACCCAAAGATCTTTATGTACTTCTTTCCCCTTCCTCAGGAAGAACCTTCCGCCCTGCCTAAAATTCGGCATCTTCGAACGACTTTCTATTTTCTTCTGACTCCCTGATAGAAAGGTCGGACTAACTCATTTTTTCTCATCAAGAAATTTCCATTGAAAAAAAACTATCATCGTCATTTTCATGCTGTAAGAGGACAAACTAAAAAAAAAATATTGTCATACAAATAAACGATCTCGAGTGTCTCTGCTTGGGATATGTCAATAAAGCAACCAGTGTTTTTTGTTACTCTCCTATTACGAATAATGACGCGGAGGCGTGTACACGTGGAAGATGTCCTCGAGTTTACCATGTCCATAAGCTTGTATGTAAACAAATATATCTATATATATATATTGTATATATGGTAACCAGAGTACTCAAATAGTCCCGCATAATCAGTGAATGTGGGCGGGTATCTTATGCTTCGTACCGTTTCAGCCTACATATCCGGTTTATAACGAGCTTCGACGAGGTCGCTTTCGTTCCTTTCCTCCTACTCGCCTAGTAAAAAAAATAGCTACATTATCGATTTTTTTCGATCGTCGATCCGGACATTGCGAGAGAGACTGGGGTCCCCTTCCCTTGCTTAAAATGAGGGCCTCGTTGACCTCCGGCGCCGCTATGGTGGCCTGATCACGAGTGTTTGCTTGATTTACATATCTTGGTGGTAAATTGTAGCCCTAAACCACTCGTCGAAGACATCATCGATGTCGAATCACCGAGTTTCATTAAACTATCCGCGATAGTTGCAAGGCAATGGACAATTAATTATCAGGCCAAGAATACAAACGAAGGCTCGAAGGGGACAAGGAATCTTGTCAAAGAGACCTTTGTTAGTTAAGGAACGAGGCGAATTTTGAGGGGTCAAAAGTTCAACATCATCAGAGTAGTTATTGCAGGCATTGAACATTCACGTCACAAATGATAGTCTGGAAGGGCCAGTCGTGGCCCTTCACAGTCAACATGCTCGCCTGTTCCCAAAACTAACCAAATTTAGACCCTACAAGAAAGTGGTCAGCCCTTTCTCGAAGAAAGACGAGAGAGAGGCATGAAAAAGGAGGTAAAGAGGGTCCGGTTAGAGACGGCACATGCTCGAAGGGATCGAAGAAAGTTGTGGGTCGTCGTGAACGTGGGAAGAGACTCGACTCTTGTGGGGTTCTCGACCCACGCAAGCTGGAGGCTGGCAGAGAGGGAGGGAGAGAGTGGTCAGTCGTGCATGGGTCGATCGGCGGATCCACGGACATCGTACGTTCTCTTGGCTCTGCGTTCCTGATGTCTGGTCAAACGAAAATACTGACCTGACAAAGAATCAAGCTGGCCAGGGATACTTGAAAATCTTTCATCTTTTTCGATAAAAATGTTCAAACGTCTTTTCTCCCATACACTTGATTCTTTAGCTTTTTTTTCTATTTTTTACTTTATAAAGATTCTTTTTATTCCTGTTGGCAGGCCCTCAACTCTCTGTGTTCAACAGTCAATCGACGATACAAGTTGGCGGAAGATGGAATCGCAGCAACGGTAGAGTGGAGAGACCATTTTTAGGGGTTATCTCAGGTTTGGTGGTAAATGGAGCGAAAATATTGGAACTCGCATCGACGAGAGAGGATCGCGTTGTCATTACCATCCGAGGTGATGTGCAGCCATTACCACCGGGCAGTTTGCTCGACAGAGCTGCACCACTTCAGAGAATGCAACAGGTAAACCGTTTCGTTTAAACCATCAACAAGAAATTGTTCTCTTGGATCGCCCCGTAAAGTGAAGCTTTACGGATCTATAGATCGAATTGATCGGACATTTTTTTTTTTGCTTATTTTTTAAGACTCCAGCATCGGAACAGCCAGGAACCAAGGACGATCTGATATTCTCAGGAGCCGGAAGTGGTTGCGCTGGTGACGATGAGGACGAAGAGTGCAAACCAATTTACGACCCTCGATCAGGTAGGTGTAAGTAAAACGAAACAAAAAAACGAGAAAAAAAAGTTCGAGAGCCTCGTAAGTAGATTCGTTGCACCAAGAATTGCACAATTTTCAAGACTTTTTGATACTAATTGCATCGAAATTTTCGAGTATGTGTAGCATGGGACTTGAAAAGTTCGTGCACATCCTGGAAAACGCGCGCACTTTTCGATCGGCAAGGCAGGAATTTGCTCGAATTTTCTGAAAAAGGATCTAGAGGATTGAAACTTTCGGGAAAAATTGTACCTCGTTACTGGCAAAGTTTTTCCTCAATGACAATTTTACGTAGGGCATTCGGGTTTAGAGTTATTTGCGAAAAATGTGTTTCTCGCAAGCGGTAGGACGACGGGTCGATTAGTATATAAAGGCTACAGGTAGCAGTACCAGTTGTGTAGTATGAAAGGAGAGACGTTTAGCACTCCCCTAGACAAGGATGGACACATATATACTGGTAAGGCACTGTCGCCTTTGGCGGCTCTTACCACAATTTTTTTTTTTAATTATTCATTAATTTATTTACTTTTTTCTTTTTATTGTATAAATAATATTTATCGTAACAAAGAGAGAAAAACGCAGTTGAGAAAAAATCTTAGGCAAATATTATTCGATTAAATATCGTGCAAAGTACACTTCATAAAATTAGTTTACATAAAATTACTATTTTTATACATTTTTTCATATTACTCCATACGAATAAAATATAATTGATCATTATTATAACAGCTAAATGTAATTTTAAGTTGCCATAACAGTATAAGTGAATTCAATAAACTATAAAATTCAATCGGAATTCAAAAATCAATTGCCTAACAAACTATAATTTGATTTGATTAAAAATTACTACTTATGAGTAGGAAAAAAAATGTTTTAATCAACAGCCTCAATTTTTGTCGCTCGATTCTTTTCACTCAAGTATTGCCCTATAGAGCTCCGTTGAGTTTACGCATGACCTCACATGCATACACGCACATGTGTGTCTCTGCTAAAGCCTCGTCTGCATGTCGAGGCAGCAGGAACAGCAGCAGCAACAGAGAAGGTCTCTCATCGACTATTCACCCAGCTGTTTTGCCTCTCGTATCGTTTTGCGTACACGAGAGCCACCTTCCCGTCTTTATGCTCGCCCGGTTGTATCTCCAATTCATTTGCATATTTAGAATCGGTTCTCTGCGATCTGAACAAGCTTTAAAACTTCCCTTCGAGTCTCCACCCCCCTCTCCCCTTCCTTTCTCTTTTCACTCGATTTTCTACCTCCTCATACCTTCTGCAAGCCCGTTCTTAAATCTTCTCCAACTGACTAAAAACTGAATTAATGGTCGTCCAACGAAGCCGTTTCAAATATAAAGCGAGCGATAAGGCAGAGTGTGGCAAACGAACACGCTCGAGCTCCTTCACTAATGACGACAAATTCCATGACGAACCTTGTTTCTTTTTTTAGTCTTTCGAGTTGTAAATTTTTCTTTGATCAAATATTCGTTCAAACATTAGAATAAGAGGAAAGGGAGAAAATGGTAATTTTTATGTTAACTACTACTAGTACTACTATAATAACTTATCAATAGTCTTGTCGTTAATTTTTCGTGAGAGGAGGAAAAACTTGGTACGAGCTTCACTGGTATTTATTTATAGAATAGAGTGAGGGATGTGAGACAAGACACGAAAGAGAAGATCGATAGAATGCGACGCTGCTTAGAGCTTTTCCCCTCTCTCTCTCTCTCTCTCTCTCTCTCTCTCTCTCTCTCCCTCTCTCCCCCTCCCTCTTTTTCTTTCTCTCAGTCATGTACAGCTCAACTGCAAAATAGAGCAAGCACGAACGACCACGTGGTGTGAGAGATTGCAAATACCTCTATTCTTATCGAACATCTGATAGGGCCTGAACTAACAGGCAGCGATATGTCAGGCGTCAAATTCGATGACGCAAGCTCACATATACGATAAGCCATATTTACTTCCAGTAAGCTCACATGCATCATCTCGAATCACGAGCATTAAAACAGACGAGGATTTCGTAACGTTAGACGTCGAGCTAAAATATGCTTCTCATATAATATTTCGTAATTGTAAGCATTACATGTCGACAGGATGCTAATTATTATTGCACAAGATATCAGGCATCTCATTTATTTTGAGTTCAATTTTAAAAAAAAAAATCTTTTTTTTTCTTCCACATGAAAATTGCACAGGCACGAATTGCCACGTGCCAATTATTAATTATAAAACAATATCAAAATTAGTATTAACTTTTGTTTACCATTTTTTATCATAATAATAATAATATCCAAATTTCTTATAAATTAATCCGTCAATTGGCATAAAAATGAAAACGTCCAAGCCATTTTTTTTTTACCTAATTAAAATTAATACAAAAGTCCCTTATTAATTTTTTTCCTCAAGTAACCCTCTGGTCTACACCTGGGTCACAAGTGACCACATGGCACTCTCTATTTTAACATGGCGACAGAAAATTGTGCAGACCAGCAGGTTACAATGAATCAAAAAAAAAATCCTCCTTAATTTTCATCATAATCATTCATATTCCACCTAATGGATTTTCTCTTTCAATCAATATTTATTTTTCATTCACAGACGATCTGATAACGCCGGTCTACGTAGCGCCAACGAGATCGCCAAAGCCACCGAAGCCTAAGCCCGGCACAAAGGAAAACATACGTGCACGTCCGTCGTGCGACGACGAGGAAGACTGCGAGGAGGGTTCCGGTGATCCCGGAACCACCGAAGGAATTTTTGTTACCTCTGCTACCGGTGGGTTAACATGCCGTGACGTACGGTATTCCCGATACACACGCACGCACACATACATACATATATCTATATATATATATATATATATATATATATATATATATGGATACATATATATATACTTCTATATTGAGGGCCATATATAAAGACCGCAATAATGCACGACGGCCAATTCCTACAAATTCTTCACACACACACACACACACACACATAACACCCACATATATACATAAATTTTTAACTCCCTGAACCCAAACAAGGCACGCTGCACCGGCCAATGTGTGCTCTGTTATTGATCCTTTGGTCTTCTCTCTCCTCTCTTGCCCTTCTCACGGCTTATCTGCCTTCTATTCCTTCGCCTGTACTATACACACAACATACACACAGCCCACACCACGAGAGCTGTCCTCCGTTCACGCGATATTAACCACAACGATGCGCGCGCCCGTTTGCCAACCGTTGGAAACGCTACGTAACTCGCAAGCTCGACTTTCGAAATAGATTTTGCAATACGGATGAGGAGGACGCGCGACCTCCATATTGACTATATCCGAGAATTATCCTGACAACCGGATAATCATCTCATCTCTCCCTCTCATATTTCAATAGACTTGAGGCAAAAAAAATTATGAAAAAAATGCCAACTTCTCATGAAACGGAATTTATTGAAATTATTATTATTTTTTTTTTCTACTCACCAATCGATAATATTTTTCTGAAGAATTTTGACAATTTATCTCTAATTTTTATCAGCAATATTTATAATTTTTCATGAAAAATTTAAATATTAAATAAACTTTCGTAAATTTTTTCGAAATATTTTTTTTGTGATATTCGAGAATTATCCTGACAACCTGATAATCATCTCATCTCTCCCTCTCATATTTCAATAGACTTGAGGCAAAAAAAATTATGAAAAAAATGTCAACTTCTCATGAAACGGAATTTATTAAAATTATTATTATATTTTTTTTCTACTCACTAATCGATAATATTTTTCTGAAGAATTTTGACAATTTATCTCTAATTTTTATCAGCAATATTTACAATTTTTCATGAAAAATTTAAATATTAAATAAACTTTCGTAAATTTTTTCGAAATATTTTTTTTGTGATATTCGAGAATTATCCTGACAACCTGATAATCATCTCATCTCTCCCTCTCATATTTCAATAGACTTGAGGCAAAAAAAATTATGAAAAAAACGTCAACTTCTCATGAAACGGAATTTATTGAAATTATTATTATTATTATTTTCTACTCACCAATCGATAATATTTTTCTGAAGAGTTTTGAGAATTTATCTCTAATTTTTATAAGCAATATTTACAATTTTTCATGAAAAATTTAAATATTAAATAAACTTTCGTAAATTTTTTCGAAATATTTTTTTTGTGATATTCGAGAATTATCCTGACAACCTGATAATCATCTCATTTCTCCCTCTCATATTTCAATAGACTTGAGGCAAAAAAAATTATGAAAAAAATGTCAACTTCTCATGAAACGGAATTTATTGAAATTATTATTATTTTCTACTCACCAATCGATAATATTTTTCTGAAGAGTTTTGAGAATTTATCTCTAATTTTTATCAGCAATATTTACAATTTTTCATGAAAAATTTAAATATTAAATAAACTTGCGTAAATTTTTTCGAAATATTTTTTTTGTTATATTCGAGAATTATCCTGACAACCTGATAATCATCTCATCTCTCCCTCTCATATTTCAATAGACTTGAGGCAAAAAAAATTATGAAAAAAATGCCAACTTCTCATGAAACGGAATTTATTGAAATTATTATTATTTTTTTTTTCTACTCACCAATCGATAATATTTTTCTGAAGAATTTTGAGAATTTATCTCTAATTTTTATCAGCAATATTTACAATTTTTCATGAAAAATTTAAATATTAAATAAACTTGCGTAAATTTTTTCGAAATATTTTTTTTGTGATATTCGAGAATTATCCTGACAACCTGATAATCATCTCATCTCTCCCTCTCATATTTCAATAGACTTGAGGCAAAAAAAATTATGAAAAAAACGTCAACTTCTCATGAAACGGAATTTATTGAAATTATTATTATTTTCTACTCACCAATCGATAATATTTTTCTGAAGAATTTTGACAATTTATCTCTAATTTTTATAAGCAATATTTACAATTTTCCATGAAATTTTTTAAAATTAAATAAACTTGCGTAAATTTTTTCGAAATATTTTTTTTGTTATATTCGAGAATTATCCTGACAACCTGATAATCATCTCATCTCTCCCTCTCATATTTCAATAGACTTGAGGCAAAAAAAATTATGAAAAAAATGCCAACTTCTCATGAAACGGAATTTATTGAAATTATTATTATTTTCTACTCACCAATCGATAATATTTTTCTGAAGAGTTTTGAGAATTTATCTCTAATTTTTATAAGCAATATTTACAATTTTCCATGAAATTTTTTAAAATTAAATAAACTTGCGTAAATTTTTTCGAAATATTTGTTTTCGAAATGAAAAAAAAATCCTTTTTTCTAATAATGCTGAAAATTTCATACCAAAAGATAGAAATTTTCTACATGACAACTTCCATCACATTCTCAAGCGAAAAAATTTCGTTTAAAATATCGAGACACAATAAAAAGTTGACGGAAAAAAAAATTAATTGGGCATCTTCTCCGATTCTCAATTCCCCATACAACGAAACTATCGAGTACTCTGTTCAACTATTATTATCCTCGTTATTATTATCATTATTTCTTTCCTCCCGAGTGAGCATAAAATCTCGTTTTTTTTTCTCATCTCACTCGAACAATGAATTCACAACTCATCGATACTCGAGTCTCTAGCTCGTCGTTGGGATTCATTGGAGAGAAAGAGAGAGAGAGAGATAGCCCTCAGCCGGTAACTAGTGCGGAAATTCTCTCCGATTTTCATTCCATACCTTCATATCATACCCATATGAAATTGTATATATATATATAAAATTTTATACAGATATGACACGATCAGAGTTATATATATAAATATGCATATATATACAACTCACATCGTGCGAAATCTCGACGATTTTTATATACCTATGAATTCGCGAGCATGTCGACCCTATAACGTTCCAATATTGACAGTATACATGGTGGTGCATTCTAGGCTAAACCAACAGGAGTTTTTACATAGCTGTAAATTCACGTGCATGTCAACTCTATCTCGTTTTAGTATTGCCAATATATATGAGACATTCCGAGTCAATTGGATAAGCCTATGGACTTTAACATTAATTTTTTTTTCAATATGTTGTAGACAGTAAAAATTATTGATGGTCAATTTATTGGGAAATTATTTCCAATAGTTTGACCGATTAATTCACCCTCATTGTTATTTTGGAATTAAATAAAAATCAAAACGTTAAATACTGAAAAATATATATTTTTTTGAATATAATATTTTGAGTAGTTACAGAATCAACATTAGACTTTTTTTCAATATGTTGTAGATCAACCAAAAAAAAAACCCATACCAATTTTCAGAATATCCAAAAAAACACTTGGGTCACAGAGTTCAATTTAAATCTATAAAATAATGGCGGCAATCATTGAAATAAAAACCAGTAAAAATTATTGATGGTCAATTAGTTGGGAAATTATTTTTAATAGTTTGACCGATTAATTCACCCTGATTGTTATTTTGGAATTAAATAAAAATCAAAACGTTAAATACTGAAAAATATATATTTTTTTGAATATAATATTTTGAGTAGTTACAGAATCAACATTAGACTTTTTTTCAATATGTTGTAGATCAACCAAAAAAAAAACCCATACCAATTTTCAGAATATCCAAAAAAACACTTGGGTCACAGAGTTCAATTTAAATCTATAAAATAATGGCGGCAATCATTGAAATAAAAACCAGTAAAAATTATTGATGGTCAATTAGTTGGGAAATTATTTTTAATAGTTTGACCGATTAATTCACCCTGATTGTTATTTTGGAATTAAATAAAAACCTAAACGTTAAATACTGAAAAATATATATATATTTTTTAATAATATTTTGAGTAGTTACAGAATCAAACTTGGATTCGTGAGGGTCTGAAAAAGGTTTTTTTCTAATAAAACACTTGACTAATAATAAAACATTGGAAATTTAAGAACAATTGATAGAAGCGAAATTTTTTTATCGGAAATTCATTGATAAAATTCTCAAATTTCGTATGGAATATTTTTTTTTTGTGTTGCTCTAAATGATACTAATGGGAAAAAAAATAATAATAAATTTAGAGGGTGACAACCTGTCGATTTAATTTAAAATGGTCCATACAGGTCAAAATACAAACTAACACAATATCTCCGGCGTGTTCTCTCTCACCTCCCGCGCATTTCCCTTACCATGTCGACATTTACCCTCTCCCTCTCCATCCCCCTCACAGAGTACAAAACCACCCCACTAGCCCCTTGGAGAACGCGTCCAATGGCCGCCTCTCTCACAGCACACTGTGAGGAAAACAGCCCTCGTGTTCGGACATAAAAAACATCGCGGTTTCTCGTCAAATTAATTTTTCATTCACCTGAACAACAAAGATTCACCCCAAAAAAATTTCACCCCTAATCAAAAGACACGAAAAAAAAAAAAAAAAAAAAAAAAAAATCGTAATCTTTATATCGACCACCTCAAATTAAATTTTTCTTTCTGACAGAGGGAGCTTTTGCTTTTTTTTTTTTGTTACTCATAAAAAGTGGTGAATATTCTAGTGACACGAATTTATTATTTAATTTCCACGTATCGATTTTCCCGCGTTTCTATTTCAATTCAACTTCGTGGCTGCATGAAAATCAGACTGACGTGAGTGAGTTTTAATTATTGTTTGTTTAATTGTGAAATAATTATTCGTGGAATTTATGAGATGTGATTTTTTTTTTTCGAGGGTGAAAAAAAAAAACAAATCGATCATGAGCAAAAATAAATAAAAGTTTTTTGCGGCTGAGAGAAATCGAACTTTTTATTTTGCTAATCAATAATGAAAAATAAACCTGGACAAAAATAATTGTCCTTTTTTGTAATTCAATATGTCCATTTACAAGACAATTCAACCCTCTTACTCTCGACCCTTTGATACATCCCTGAAAATCACTTACGCACGCGTAATACACACAACTCGTACAATACGTACATTCTCGATTGGATTTTTTTCTTAAATTTGTATATATTTTTCCATTTTTCGCTAAAATCGTGCCTGTCATTAAATTTAAATTGTCTCAAAAATTGGGTTTTTTTTTTTAATTTTATTTTTCTATCGAAATCAAAATTCGACTTTTGACATTTTGAGGGATGATAAAATTTTTCACTGAGGATATTTTGTTATCGGTTTTTTATTTTGCTTTACAGATTCGAGCTCGGTGACTTGGACGACACAACGTGAGACACCCACGAGTCATACGAGCTTACAACCCTCATCGAGCTCGACATCTGTCTCACGAGTACCCGTAACTGTATCAACCCAATACAATGTCTCAGGCATTGCCACAGAATCCACACACGGAAGGTACGTGAGAAAAAAAAAAAAAAAAAAAAAAAAAATCTAACTTTGTACTCGAGGCTTTTCTTATCAATTATATGATATATATATATATATATATATATTGGTATGATGTTATATAGCTCGACGAGAAAATGCAACAAGTACCTCGAAATGGAGGGTTTCGTATATATACATAATGTGTAGATTTAAAAAAAATATCGGATTGAAATTAAATTGAAAAATATTTGCCGTCCAAATAAATCGAAAATGAAATGGAGAATGAAATTTGAAATTTAAAGAGTATAGACTACGAATAGTATAATTTAAATTTATAATGGAAATGTTTCCACAATTAACTGTTTTCTTTGAATATTTTGTAACTTTTGTTGGTCTTGAAAAAAAAAAAGAAAAATTGCTAACTTTGTACTCGAGTACTCGCAGCTTTTCTTATCAATTATGTGATATATTGGTATGATATTATGTGATATATTGGTATGATATTATATAGCTCGACGAGAAAATGCAACAAGTACCTCGAAATGGAGGGTTTCGTATATATACATAATGTGTAGATTATTTTTTTACAAGTCACGAATCACATGGAAATATCTAAAAAAAAAACATGGATAAAAAAGTTCAATCTGCCTTTGCAATTTATATATCGAATTTATTTTCGAAAAAAAAAAAATGTCGAATTGAAATTAAATTGAAAAATATTTGCCGTCCAAATAAACCGAAAATGTAGGTACGAAAATGAAATAGAGAATGAAATTTGAAATTTAAAGAGTATAGACTACGAATAGTATAATTTAAATTTATAATGGAAATGTTTCCACAATTAACTGTTTTCTTTGAATATTTTGTAACTTTTGTTGGTCTTGAAAAACAAAAAAAATTTAGAAAAATATTAGAATAAAAAAAATTATGCATTTTTCTTTAATACGAAAATAAAATGTAATTTATTAATTTTTACAGCAGTACCGTGACGCATCGTGTTACGAGCTCAACGACTCACTCGACAACAACAAAAATGACGGATCCACCGCCCTACACACCTGAGACATATCCGCCAATACCAACACCACCAAAGACCAAAGAAATACCAAAAGTACCGAGCATACACTCGGACGCGGCGAAAAATGCTGCACTTATAATTGCAATAATAGCCGGGGCATTGATAGCGATAGTGCTGATTATACTTTTGATACTAAAGTTCAAAAATCGCCCAGAGGCCAATTACAAGGTCGATGAGACGAAAAACTTTTGTCAAGATCCTAACGCAGCGTTATTGGGTACTGCAGCTGGCTCGGGTCAGCAGTACAATGGTGCTTTAAAAAATGGCGCCAGTGGTAGTAAAAACGGCAAGAAACGTGAACTGAAGGACATTAAAGAGTGGTACGTTTAAAAAAAAAAAACAAAAAAAAGGCCCAAAAATGCAATTTAAACCAAAAAAAAATCTGCAGACACGTAAAACTTTTTTTTTCTTCTTTTTTTTTTTTGCAATCATGACTATAAATAATATATAGGTGCGCGAAAAAAAAAAAGGCCCAAAAATGCAATTTGAACCAAAAAAAAATCTGCCGACACGTGCAACTTTTTTTTTATTCTTTTTTCTTTTTCTTTTGCAATCATGACTATAAATAATACATAGGTGCGCGAAAAAAAAGGCCCAAAAATGCAATTTGATCCAAAAAAAAATCTGCAGACACGTAAAACTTTTTTTTTGTTTTTTTTTTTTTTGCAATCATGACTATAAATAATACATAGGTGCGCGAAAAAAAAGGCCCAAAAATGCAATTTGAACCAAAAAAAATCTGCAGACACGTAAAACTTTTTTTTTGTTTTTTTTTTTTTTTTGCAATCATGACTATAAATAATACATAGGTGCGCGAAAAAAAGGCCCAAAAATGCAATTTGACCCAAAAAAATCTGCAGACACGTAAAACTTTTTTTTTGTTTTTTTTTTTTTTTGCAATCATGACTATAAATAATACATAGGTGCGCGAAAAAAAAAAAAAAAAAAAAAAAAAAAAAAAAAAAAAAAAACAAAAAAATAATAATTGCCATCCGTTGCCTACGATAACGTGCTGCTTGTGAAACCCGCGAATAATATTAAACTCGAAATACACGACGGTATTAACGGACTTGTCAGGAAATTATTAAAATTTCAACGACAAATACTAAGAAAAAAAAGTTACGATACGAAAACCGATTTCATTTTCAAGAGACTTGTTGAAAAATGAAAAGGCGAGTAAAGACTGACTGTGTTAAAAATAATGGAGAAGAAAATAACACAAAAATGCCGCGATATGAGAAAAAAAAAAAGCAAAAAAAAAAAAAACAAATGTATGATTGTGGAAATGGAATGAAAGAAAAAAATAATGAAAATTGTGTGCTTATTTGCGTGTATAAAAACGAAAATTTGACGATGATTTTCATAAAATAATTAACTCGATAACGACGTGCATACGATAATGGATTATAAATTCGTAAAATGATAAAATTTCGGCGAAAAAAAAAATCCAGAGTCCAGGACCTTCTCACTATACGTATTCAAATTTATCGTCAACGCTTTTTTTTTTGTTTACAAAAAAGAAAAAAAAAAAAAAAAAAAAAACATTACGAAAAGTGAAAAGGGAGAAAAAATGGGACTACGAAAAATACGAACTTTGAGACAAAAGTGCAGAATGAAAGAATACTGGAGGGGATGAAAAAAGTTTTGAAATTAAAGTGAATAACGAATATCGAAAGTAAAAAAAAAAAACACAGCGAGAGAAAAAGGCGAGAGAGAGAGAGAGAACGAGATTTTAGTAATTAAAATGCTAATCGATCCATCCCCCCCCCCCCACCCCCCGACCTCACCTATTGTTGTATAGAAGAATATTACATATTATAAATATTTATGATATTATGTTATGCGTGTAAATTGTTTATTGAATTATATAAATTTTATTAACGAAAAGCGAGAGAACGAAATAAAAAAGGTCCAGACTGCCATCTAAAAACAAAAAAAAAAAAAAACCAACTAAAAAAAAAAATGACTCGAAGAAAAATGACTGATAACGAGAGTGCCGGAAGTGTGAAAATCCTCGAAAATTAATCTTTTGCTGAAAGGTCGAAAAATGAATGAAAAAAAAAAAAAAACAACTAAACTTATGAGATAAGTTTAAAAAAAAAAAAAAAAAAAAATCGTGGCATGCGAGACGCTTGTATAAAATTAATAGACCAGGGTGCGATTGCAGTATTGCCAATACGAATTAAAAAAAAAACAAGTTAACAATTTTTTATTCCTATTTCCTTCATTTTTCAACTTTTCGAATTTTAACGTTGTGAAACTTTTTTTTTTTTTTTTTTCGCTGATGTTCCTTTTTCTCAAATGTTATCGTCGATTTGAAACTTTCTTATCGCTACAAATACACAGTAGAAAAAAAAAAAAATCTCAACACAAAACAAAAAATATTTTGCAAAATCGTAGATATCCAAAAAAAAATGCTTTTCACACTAAATCATAATTCTCTCGATCTTTTTTGCATCGCTCGAAAAAAATTGCATCTTTGTCTCGCAAAATTGCTTTTCCTTTCCATATATAAAAAAAAAGAAAAAGAAGAAAAATAAAATACGAGAACTGAAAAAAAAAATGTTTCGAAAAAGCGCGACTGACTGCTCCAAAAATTCGATAATTTCGATAATAATTTTTTTTTTCATTTGCTTGCTCTCTACGCACACAAAGCGACACAAATTTTAGAGAAATAGAAAGAGAGAGAGAGAGAGAGAGAAATGAACTCATAGATTTATAATCGATAAAAATGAAAAATTACGAGAAAAAAAAAAAAAAAATGAAAATATCAATGTCGACTTTGTATTACGTGGCTAACTTATCTGGGCAGTATCAACGATATCGTTGCAATTGTGGTTTCCAAATTTATTCTATCTAGAAAAAGAGGAATGAATATTTGAATGAAGAAAAAATAAAAATAAAAAAAAAATAAAAAAAATATCGAGAGAGATAAACACGCATATCGTTCTCACTGCCCCTACCTCTATCTGCATATCCTTCAATGTACTGATGACTAATGTTTATACTAAGCTAATCAACTTCTATACGATATCTACGAGCCTCGAAGAAAAACCGATGAAAAATTGAGAAAAAAAAAAAATTAAAATATATATATATATATATATATATATATATATATATATATATATATATATATATGTATGTGTATATATATATATACTTTCCATTTTTAAATCATTAAGACAAAACTCAAACGAAAAAACAAAAAGAGAGAGAATCGATCTTCTAGCGGAAATGTGAAAAGGATGGAAAAAAATTGAGTCGCAATTATTTACTATAGAAAAAAAAAAATCAAGAGATAAGAGTGAGAAATTGAGAGAAAAAAAAAAAAATGAGACGAGAAAGCGCCCCAGGCGCATTCAAAGCCGCTACTAGCTAGATGGAATTATATTTTACATTGTACAGTTACCAATTATGAGGGGATGCACTATACATAGAGATTATATTCGTGATATAAGAATAACGATGTTAGGCATTTAAATAAAAAAAAAACAAAAAAAGAGAAGGAAAAAAAAAAAAAGTAATCATGATAATGATAATTAAAATTATATGATTGACGATAAGAGTCGAATAGACTGCGCGATGCCCGCGGATATTTTAGTCGCTTGCTCACCTCGAACACGTCGATTTGAAAAAAATAAAATAATAAAGAAAAAAAACAATTTGAAAAATAAATTAGAAAAAAAAAAATTCTTCGCAAGTCGCAAACTCGGCAAACGAAAGTATTCACGCACTCGGAGCGCTCGATCAGCTTTTTATTTACGAATATTAATGATAAACGCAAACAAAATAATGATGAAAAAAAAAAAAAAATGAGAATATAAGAAAAATATTGAGAAAGAAAAAAAAAAAATTACGTTAAACGTGTAGCGTTTGGTGCATTTAGATTTTTTACACGTCAGCGCGCGAAGCCTTTCTCCTAAAATGAATGCCCATTATTTTCTTTGTACTAGCATTTTAATGTTTGAGCGATTAGGGGAAAAAAAAAAAAAAAAAAAAGGTATGCGAGTGTGAAAGGTCAATCGCGAATTTATCTTCTTCATTCGACAGCCACAGCCCCCCCCCCCTTCCACCACTCCTGTTTCCCTTCTCCACGAGTAAATAATACACGCTGTATACATAGTAATTGTAGTATATTATACGAAAAAACACACTGTATATGTTTTACAGAAGAGGAAAAAAAAGGAGGGAAAAGAATCTTGAGACAAAATTTAACAGGATGAACGACGGAACGCGTGTATTACTGGCAGTCCGTGTATAGTCGCATTACAGATCCCGAAAAAGAGATAAAAGAAAAGAAAAAAAAACTGGAGACATGTAAATATCTAGAAATACTAATGACTTAATTAAGGTAAAATAAAAAGTATTTGAAAAATGTGAAATATTTCGATTGTTTTTTTAGTTTGACCTTTGAGTGACCTTCGGTCGAATTTGTGATCATGGGAGTTGGTTTGGCGCAAATAAATTTTCGGAGGGATCGAAATTTAAAAAAAATTAGAAATTTTTCAGGGATTTCATTTTACGACGATTTTCTCATCGAAGTTTTATTCTATCGATTCAAAAAATACCCAAAATTCATCCAAGTTACGTATGGATGTAATAAATGTGGAAAATTTTACGGGAACCTCATTTGTGGAAATACAGGATCAATTTTATGTTAATTTAGTGAACGCAGTTCGATCGAAAAAAAGATGGAAAAAAAAATCCTCTAAGTGGGGATTGTTGTGTGTGTACAAAATATCGTAAAATTTATACAGCAACGTCAATTTCGTAAATTCAGGATCAATTTAACCTCGAATTTGTCTTTGACAAATATCGATCGAGAAAATTGCCACCCCGTTACAAGTGCGAATATCATTTCGCAAAATTTCACAGATATTTTCATTTTGGCAAAATGAAATTCAACCCCGATGTCGTCAATTGGGGAAAATCGATCGAAAATTGCCAAAATCGAATTAGCATCGAGTAAACAATAAAAATCAGCAGCCTGCGCCGCGATAGATATATATATATAAATTGTCTCGAATTTTTTGTTTAAATTTTAACAAGAATTTCCAAGGTGAAAATATGATCGATTATGCCTTAGAAATGATTAGAGATTTGGGGACTTACCTTTAAAAATCCAGGACTCGTGCAGATTCATCGGGAAAAAAGATTTTCTGGTAGGAAATCATTGCAGGATGGGATGCCGAGTGAGATCATTGGATCATATCATCAATAATGGAATTGACGCATAGAACATCGTGTTGTTCGTTAAAATTATACACTTAGCGGATTGTCCAATTCTTCACGTAGATATTTTCATCATTTACGCGGCTATTATTCGTTACAATAATTCGATAAAAGTAAATTTCTTACTGATAAACTTTGATGGCGTCCTTTTGTTGTTGAATACAGCGGCCATTGTTACTATCCGTTCGAAAGCGTCTTCGTTCGTACGCTTTGACGCTCATGGCGCAGCAGTCGTGCGCCGGTCCAGTCGGTGGCGCCTCTCCATCATCAGCGGAGAAAATCGCAAACTCAAATACGACAATTTGTCCAATTTTGCCTACTCAAGTTTTTTGCTATGTAATATGTTCAGTGTAAACAACGATAAGACATTCTTAATAATCACAATAATAGGCAACTACAGTCGTTTATTATTCTTTTATCAATAGGGATAATGTACGTTGATTTTTTTTTATCAATTATCAAAAGTTTCAACGATCATTCGAAAAATTACAAATTTCTCACGTGTGTAACCTCGACCTTGCATTCTAACGTGAAATGGTACACAAACCGAGTCACCATGAGTTTGAGAGAGAGAGATTATTAAAAAAGTTAATTTAATTTAAAACGGAGAAAATACACACGTGAAATTTTTACCAACAAAGCTTCGATCGATTAATTATTTATCGTTTCATTATATATTTTACTTTCCTTTTACTATGAAATAATAACCCAAATAATCCATACAAAGCCGGAAAAAAGTGAACGTACAATTTTTCATCGTAATATGAGAAAATCATGATTAAAAAAAAATATTCCGCATCCAGCCCAATTTAAATATTACAAACATGCTTTTGTTTATCAGCTGTACGAAATTTTTTTCCCCTCCATAAAAATTATAGTCACTATAAGTATTTAAAAAAAAAATACTCCCGTTTATTTCAGGATCAACTTATCAGCTTCGAACTAAATATTTACTTTCATTGGCAAAAAAAAAAATCAAGTAAAAATGCCGGATATAAAAGTAACACCTTTGGGAGCTGGACAGGATGTAGGCAGAAGTTGCATTCTCGTTTCTATGGGTGGAAAAAATATAATGCTCGATTGTGGAATGCACATGGGATTCAATGACGAGAGAAGATTTCCAGATTTTTCTTACATAGTGCCCGAAGGTCCAGTGACCAATCACATTGATTGTGTGATTATTTCACATTTTCATCTAGATCATTGTGGGGCTTTGCCCTATTTCACGGAAATGGTGAGAAAAATTTATTAAACTTTTTTTTTACCCATTTTTTTAGCATTCACTAATTTGCAGATTTTTAATTTTAATTAAACATTTTTTTCAAGGTCGGCTACACAGGTCCAATTTACATGACTCATCCGACAAAGGCGATAGCTCCGATACTTCTCGAGGACATGAGAAAAGTCGCTGTTGAACGAAAAGGCGAGGTTAATTTTTTTACCTCACAAATGATCAAAGATTGCATGAAAAAAGTCGTTGCTGTGACTCTTCATCAATCCGTGATGGTGGACTCGGAATTGGAGATAAAAGCTTATTATGCTGGCCACGTGCTCGGTGCGGCAATGTTTTGGGTTCGCGTTGGATCTCAATCGATCGTATACACGGGCGATTACAATATGACGCCTGATCGTCATTTGGGAGCAGCGTGGATAGACAAATGTCGACCAGACTTGTTAATATCAGAGTCAACTTACGCAACGACAATTCGTGACTCGAAAAGATGTCGCGAGAGAGATTTTTTGAAAAAGGTAGAGAAAAAAAAGGCTCCTCGTCGATCGATAATTAATAATCGATAATCGATAATCGATAATTAATTGTAATTTTTTGTTGTTTTTTTTTTGCAAGGTACACGAGTGCATAGATCGGGGTGGCAAAGTTTTGATTCCTGTATTTGCTCTCGGTCGTGCTCAAGAACTCTGCATACTTCTCGAAACTTATTGGGAGCGAATGAATCTGAAAGCTCCGGTATATTTTGCACTCGGACTTACTGAAAAAGCGAATAATTATTACAAAATGTTCATCACATGGACCAATCAGAAGATAAAAAAAACATTTGTCCAGCGTAATATGTTTGATTTTAAGCATATAAAGCCATTCGATAAGGCTTATATCGATAATCCAGGCTCGATGGTAGTTTTCGCCACACCTGGAATGCTTCACGCTGGATTATCTTTGCAAATATTTAAAAAATGGGCACCGAACGATCAAAATATGGTGATAATGCCAGGTTTTTGCGTACAAGGAACAGTCGGCCACAAAGTTCTCAGCGGAGCTAAAAGAATTGAATTTGAGAATCGTCAAATTGTCGAGGTCAAAATGGCCGTTGAATACATGTCATTTTCGGCTCATGCCGATGCTAAAGGAATTATGCAATTGATACAATATTGCGAGCCAAAAAATGTTATGCTCGTTCATGGAGAATTCGCTAAAATGGAATATCTCAAAGAAAAAATAAAACAAGAATTCGGGACTAATTGTTACAATCCTGCTAATGGTGAAACTTGCGTCATAACGACAACTTCAAAAGTTCCAGTAGATGCTTCATTAGCTTTGCTCAAAGCCGAGGCTAAGAGATACTCAGCTTTACCACCAGATCCAAAACGACGTAGGCTCCTTCACAGTGTATTGATGCTCAAGGAAGATTGGGCCTGTCTCGTAGATACCGACGAGGTTTGTCTTTTTTTAAAAGAAAATATATATATGAAAAGATTAATCAGAATTGATTACTGGAAATTTTTACTCATAATTCCACAAACTTTCTCGATAAATGACTAATTTTTCTCATATTTTTCTCTCTATATCGGATGTAAAAACGAACAAAAATCGTATTTTTAATATTGGCATTTACACAGATGGGAAATAAATTATTTTTTAAAATAAAAATACGTTTATTGTTAATTTTCTGGATGAAATAATTCACTGGAACAATTTAATGAAATTTTTCTTGTACTCGCAGGTCGTAAAGGCTGCTGGAATAGCCAAGCATGTTGTGCGTTTCACATCAACGGTACAAGTGAGAGATCCTGGATCTGCCCAATCAACGACACTGAAACTTTTGCAACCCCTGAAAGAACGATTGACCGGCTGGACAGTACAATTGACCGACGGTTCAATTTCTGTCGAGTCAGTTCTCGTCAAAGTCGAAGGTGACGAGGATGATAAAAAGAGCGTTTATGTCTCATGGACGAATCAAGATGAGGATCTGGGCAGTTATATTCTCGGTTTTCTACAGACAATGTTAAATTGAAAATTAATTAATTAAAAAATATATATATATATATATACATATTCCGTACTGCGATAATCACTGTAAATAATTTTCGTACCAAATTCCAATTGCAAATCATCAAATAAATATTTTCAACAATTATTACGATTCCTAAATTTTATCGCACAATCTGAAAATTCATCAAGGATCATCAAGGAGGAGAAAAACCAAAAAAAAAAAGAATCATCGATGTAACACATAAAAAATTGTTTGCAGGGTACATATATTTATTTTAGTATATATTTTTTTAATGCTATATTGCAACTGTTATAAGATTACTACCAGGTGTTAAGGCTGACCAATTAATTTTCCAATGGATTTAACATCAACATTATCATCAGGAGTATTTCGTTTTCTCAGAATCGTTTTTTTTTTAATTTTTTTTTTTTAAACAGAGATTCGGTCATTAAATTTAATTTTAGTGACGAGATAACATTGACTTGATCGAATTACGTTTTTTTCACGCACGACCAGCAAATTTTGTTTGCGCAAAAATTATCTCCGATTTACGAGTATCTCTGCTTTTTTTTTGTCTTCGTCTCTTCCAAGCCATTGTTACCTCCCATTCCCACGAAGCGAAAAAAATTAGTTCATAATTTAGCCCTTATTCTCTGTATTTATAAAATGTATATAAAATAAGTACGGTAGAGAATAAACGAACGTTTTCGTTTGTTTTTTTTTTTCATCCTTTTATACAGCAGTACAATGATCATCGGATATTAGGCTGTTTCCTCAAGGCTTGGTGAACATTAAAAAAAACAAAAAATCTTCCTAAACTTTTTTTTTTTCATTAAAAAAAAAAAGTTCAACTTTGACCCTCCTACTTTTCCCTCCATTGATAAATGTTGATTACCATTTTGCGTTCACCAAACCCTGTAATAATGAATTTCGGTTTTTTTTTTCTTCTTCTGTACTCACATGATTTACACAAGGGGTGAAAACAATCTCTTCGGACTATGGTGTTTTATTTATCTGTTGATTTCAGTGGCATAAAACACACACACAGCCTCACATTATCTCTACTCGTATCGGTTTTGTTCAAGCTTTTGGCGAATTAAAAATTCGATCGTAATTTACAATTAAACATTTTTTGTTTTCATTTTAATCAATTTGATATGATTTGTCACGGATTATTATTTTTTTTCTTCTTTCATATGTGCAAACTGTTGTATGACTCAATTTTTTTTTATCTTTTTTATATGCTACAAATTCATCGTGTGTGTGTGTGTCTCGTTTTTTTTTTCTTCTTTTTTTTTTCAAGCGTTTTTCTCTGCTAGTGTGATTAAAAGTGATTTAGACGAATTCTTATTCTGACACGGAGAATTAAAACTCTCAAGTTTATATTTTATTTTAATCTTTTTGTGTTATGGTACGAGAACCAACATCCTGTTTCCTTTATTGCACAGATTGTTCAATATCTATATATTTTCTCTCTCTCTCTCTTTCTTTTTATTCCTTTGACCCCAAACTTGGATAAAAATGCAAAAAATTCCCGGCTATATAACAATATTTTTGTAACTTTCGCCATTTCGTCTTTTCCCTACCAGTTGCAAATTCTCGTATCTAGACGAGCGAATTTTAAACGTTTTTTTTTTCCTGCTTCGAGAAATTCGACTGTCAATTAATAATCTATTCGTACTGTTATTTTTTTTTTCCTTAATAAATGATAATGAGTTAATATTTATTTTCTTGTCTTTTTTGTTTGTTTATATACCGTCTGTTTATTCGTTCGCAAATAGTCGAGATTTCTCGCTAGGAGACTCTCACCTCAGCTTTTTCTTTCTACATATATATATATATATATATATATATATATATATATAAAAGAAAACTCTCAAATCCGTTTATAGAATATTTTCTAGTAAAAAATATGCAAATGAAAATCTCTCGTTAATGCCTTTTTCTTCTTCTTCTTCTCGTTCCTTCTGACGCGTAATACATGGTTCAATGAAGGTTTTTAAAAATGTATCAATCCATCACACATAATATTTCTTTTCATTGTCTCAACAGTCTCCTTAACTAACTACGTGATTCTCGTTTCTTCTTCCTTCCTCTTTTTTTTTCATCCCTCAACTCTTCTATTAATCCCTTATACTTTTTCCACATAATAAAATATGTATTTTTTTTTTCTTCTTTCGTTTATAATAAACATTATTCATAATTATTCATTATTATATTAGTCTTCTTCAGTAGCAAAGTCACCGCAATACGCGAGTCCACAGCTTTGACTGTATGTGCTCTCTATTTAACACTATATTTCTTCTTTTGTTTTTTTTTCCATTTTTTTGTGTTTCTATTTTTGTTTTTTTTTTTAAATCTTTTTCTTTCTCTTTTTCTAAACCGATCGCAGTATACATATTATATAATCCAGTTAGCGCAGCTTGTTTCTAGACATTATTTTTTTCCTGAACCACCCTGGAAAAAAAATGTATAAAAATTATAGTTGGAAAAATATTTTTACAATGATGACAAAATTTTTCTACTTTTGTTCTTTTACCACCGTGTGTCTCCCATTAAATAAAATAAAATAAAATACAACAACCTCGAAACATTTAATTGGACGAAGAAACTTTTACATATTCACACTTTGTACATTGTAAAAAAAAAAAAAAAAACGTCCAATGAGATAATTTTACAAAATATCTACTGCTGTAACAAAATACAATTTACGTGACTTACACAGGAGGCATTTACAAAACAAGGTATTTTCATTTTTTTTTTGTGCAAGCGAAATGCTAATGGAAAAAAATGGGGAGTAAAATAGGTGATGATATACGTTATAAAATTAATAAATACTTGGCGAGTGAAATTAATAGCAGAGATGAATGCTGTTTGTATGTATGAAATCTACTTGCGATTATCACCTATTTGTGAATATAGTGCAATTATAATTTCCATTTTAAGCTTATAATAATTAATAGCATTATTGATAAACAGGCTTTTTGCATATTTTGATTTTATCTGATAATTATGATTTAAATATTGTTGTCAATTAATAAAAAAGCGATTAATTAGCATTAATTAAATAATTATACTATCTTTTTCAATCTAAATTAGAGTTAAAAATCGTTAAATTGAAAATTGCAGCCCTGAACTCCGAAAATGTACAATTGTTATATGTCGCGAAGATTTTCTACGAAAATTAATAATCGTTGCATTTTCTCATCTTCGAGTAATAATTATGAATGAATTTTGTACCAAATCACATGCCTAATCCTGTGCCCCAGTGTTTACGCTTTATTAATTATTTCAATATTACCATTAATATCTATTATTATCAATAATTTCTACGATAATTGGTAAATTTATTATTCTTTTTTTTATTTTTTACCTTGTCCGATAATACGAAATTTCTAAGGATGATTTTTCGCTACAGGTCACGATCGTATATGTACAATTTGATGAAAATAATAATTTAACTGAATTGCCACGAAAATTAAAATTGACAAAAAAATTTAGAGCAACAAAAATTATTCAAAATTGTTAATAAAACAATTGATACAATATTAGGCCGACTTGCTTATTACCTACTTGCGACTCAAAGCTACTCGTACTTTATTGTCATTTTGTTTTTCTTTCTTTTATTGCAAATTATTTGCAAACCTAAATTTATCGTAAATATCTAAATTTCTGTGTGGCGACGCAGATTGAGAAATAAAAAATGTATCTGAACTGATGTGTAAAGCTACGATTTTACGACGCACAAATGATTATTACACCGCAAGCAAATATACTTAAAAAAACAAAAAAAAAAAAAAACAAAGCCACTCTCTTGATTCTGCATGTCACATATTTCGTAGCGATAGAATATCTCGAGTTAGAGATTTGAAAAATTCATAATATTTGACAAATAAAATGGCAAAAACGAAAAAAAAGTACACAATTGATAACTGACACGACTCGGGGCGACCAAGATGCAAAACACATTCAATATGCACTATGAAAATTGGAAATAGAAACAGAAGAAATGAAAAACTACATTAAATCTGAACACTGATAATTGATGAAAAAAAAAAAATGTATATTCGTGTATGATGATTTTCATTTCGAATTTTTCAAACACTCGACGACTCAAGCGAGAACTTTTTTTTTTTTTTTTCTATTTGAGAGTGGCTTAGTCATAAACCAAATCCCGATTAAGCGAATGAAAAATAAATAAATCGACAGTAACAAATGAGCTAAAACGATGTAAAAATAATAATTAAAAAATCAATATACAGCTCGAACATATATGGAATAAAAAAAAATTAATATGCGTGTGATATGATGATGCAAATTGCTACCAAGAACTCGTTAGAGCCCTTTTGCACTATTTTTTACATCACATATTTTTATATGTAAAAAATATAATGGCCAAGAATTTACATTGCAGTAAAAAAATATTAAAAATATATATATATAAATATATATCAAAAAAAAATCGTTTTGTGTTTTATTTAGCGTACCTGCAAATCTGCGCCGCTTTTTCGCAGGTTTCACAGTGGACTGTCGAAACAACCAAAATTACAATAGATAGTTACATTCGTTGACTACGGCCGAGCTAAACTTTTTAAATAACTTTATTTCCTGTAAGATCTGAATAAAAATGAAAAAAAAAAGTAATGCATTGCCTAAATCGCTTCAATGTCGAGTGAAAAACCCACCAACGATATAAATCCCTCTATATTCTCGTTATAGATAATTTAAAAAAATACAATTTTTCCTTACAGGACAAACACTGGGACAGTGGGACGCGGCATATGGAAAATTGTAATTTTTTGTTTTTTTTTCCAATTTTTCTATATCACTTTTTCGTAAAGCTGCGCAATTTTGGTTTTCTTTGTGGATATTTATAACGACGCTCATCCTACTTTAACTAGAGACACATTTAGAAATTCTTTCCACTTTTTCCAAGAAATAAAGATGGAAAATTTAACGGCAAATGGACACAGTAGGTCACAGATGGAATTATTATCTTAGGAGTCAGGATCAGCTAAGTTATTCAATCCATACCGAATTATTTCGTAATAAAACGAAAACAAAAAAAAAAACAAAAAAAATTTCTGATTACGAATAATTCTGTATATTTTAACAAAACACCCTTTTTCAGCCGACAATCCTCATGCCAATCGATTGCGATCTCTCTACCACCAAAGATATAAAATTCGTACAAAGGATTTATTGTTTATTCACTAGCGATAATCAAAATAAATGTGGCAACGTAATTTGTAAATTTCAACTACCAGCAATATATATATATATATATATATATGTGTGTGTGTGTGTATATATGTATATATATATATATATTGTTCCCGGATCAACCATCTACGCATAAATAATATCGGAAGTACTATGCAGCTCAGTTACAGACGATAGTAAGAAAATAGAGAATTTCCAAACAAAAAAATAGTCCAGGCAAAAAAAAAGTCTACGTAGCATTTTTTTTTTTTTTTAATAACAATCTTAAACATGAAGATTGAAAATTTTGTGTCTGCATTATCGAAGCTCAGGGTTGCGTCTTTGTAGAAAATAAAAAGTGAGAAATAGCTCAAAAATTCAACTTTCAAAGCTCATTTAGTTGTTTTTTTTTGTCCCTAAGTTGCAATTAACTCACTACGATATAATAAAATATTTTGCATGATTCACAAGAAGAATATAATTCGTTCAATACTGGAGACAAACGATATAAATTTGAAATGCGGTGCAAGAAAAATTGAAACAATTATTATTTATATAGTAAAAAAAAAAAAAAAAAATATTGAGACTGCAGAACTTTACGATTTTATGCTTTTTGTTTGTTTGTTTTTTTTTTCTTTCGTATCAATATGATTTTACCTTCCTCTTTTTCTTGTGCTTTTTGTGTTGCTGGCCGTTCAAGGGATTCCAACTAGCCTGTGTCGTGTTGTGTTCTGTCGCGTGACAGTTTTTAGAATTTATTTCTGAGGTAAGGGAGCTGCAGTCGGTTTCACGATGCGATTGTACCAAACTCGCGGTGTCGCTTACCGAACTGTTTTCATTATCTGCGTTCTTGAGCAGAGTTTTTTCTAACGCAGCAATCAGAGACTCTGTTGCTCTTGTTGGCTGCGTGTATATATTTTTGGCTGAGTTATTTCGGAGATTTTGACCGATTAGTAAATTCGGTCCGAGAAGCGACAATTTTCTCGAAAAAAAAGTACGAAATTTTTTATTAAAAAAATTCAAACAATTAAAAAAAAAAAAAATAATCATCATTCGTCTCCAAAGTATTACAATTTGAAAATTATTTATTTATTTAAATATTTATCATTTCATGATAATAATCATTTTGGAATGATTTTTTTTCATTAAATCATATTTTGCCATTTTTTTATTCCAATTATTGAAAACAAATAATTTGAACGCTGGTAAAAAAAATAATAAATTAAATGAAAACTTGAAAAAAATTGTCGCTTCATGGCCGATGCAATATTTATACGCTGGGGTTGAAAGTGCTCGGAGAAGGGCAAAGATCGTTAAAACTATCGAATGAGGGGAATGAAAAAAACTAAAAATATATTTCGAACGATGAAAATAAAAGAAAAAAAAATTGGTAATGAATTAAGAAAAGATGTGCCTATGCCTCTCGCAAATACCTTTGGCGTTTAACCGTTCGCAGGACTTAGACAAACCAAACCGTGTATCGCTTTCCGGACGCATATTTCAAGCAGAAAAGTTATTGCAGCAGATTAAAAAGCTTTTTTTTTCTCTTTCTCTTATCATTCTCACAAAGGCTTGTGAAAAATAAACATTAATGGACAAATATTCTAAATTTATTAAATATCGCTCTCGTTATGACAAATTTTTGCGTTTAGTTCAGTTATAATTTTTTTTTTCTTCTTTTCTTTGGTTTAAAGCAATTTTTTGGGAAAAAAAAAAATCACACGATCACGTGTTCCCCATGCCGTTAACGAATTTTATTTCCGGTTTATCGATATATGATAATTAGTGGCAAAATTTTACTAACCTCGGATTTTGAAGTATCGGAAGTCGCTGGGCCGTTTATGGTCGACTGATCGGAGATACTACTGGGTTCCACCTGAAGAATTCGTTTTATCAAAATTATTACCAGAAATAACGACCTAAATGTATATATATATTTTTTTAATTTCGTCATTTTTTTTTTTTAATAATCAAAAAACTTACGATGAGCCACGAAAATTCATTTTGCATTTGTGAAACATTTTTTTCTCTGACCAAATTAGCAGCTCGAAGTTCGATGGACTGAAGTTTTGCTATTTTGTCGTCCGATAATGCGGTTTCCTTCATATTCAGCGACAAACATTGAAATAAAATAATAAAAATAATTGTAATATAAAATTTTCCGGTATCACAAAAAAAAATTTACTTTACCTCCTGACGTTTTTCCCATGCGGCAAATTCGTTACTCGGCTTTTCCCTCGCTATATTTTCCGTCTCGTTTCTCAGTTGGGATAATTCAGCCGTTAATGCCTGCCTCAAATGTTCTTCCTCCGTCAATTTCGACTGGAGTTCCATAATTCTTTGTTGTAACTGAAGGAAAAAAATAAATAAATAAAACAACAAAATAAATTAATGTTGCTCCAATTTGGAGAAAGCGACGATTTGAAATTATTGCTAATGAATAATGAAGAAAAATTGTCTAGAAATTAATTGTTTTTTTTTTGCATGTAAAATTAATGATGAAGCGAATCGAGACTATCCAATCTTGCAATTTTTGTGTTATCGAACGAGCTTTTTTTTTTTAGTAAGCAGAATTCTGGCTTTACGCGAAACATTTTTCTAACTTCCGTACCTCTCTCGTGATTGCAGGAAGTGATTTCTCGATACAGCTAAATGCAAATTCGACTCCCTCGCTGTCATAGGCGAGAGAGTCCAGAATTTTGTGATTTTTTGTGCTCGCCAACTGCCACCAAATCATATCGAACAAATTTTTTTGGTGCGATTAAAAAGCCGCTCGTTCCTAATTGACTAATTAATTTGGCCAAAAAAAAAAGAAAAACCCAACAAAATGAGTAATTAAAAAATTTTCCCGGTTAGTATCGATTTTTTTCTTCACGCTCTTTTATATTATCGCTTTTATCGTTATTCTCACAGGCAATTAAAAAAAAAAAAAAACTTTCGTTAAATTCTCTGCAGAACGAAAAAATTCACCTCAACATCGTCCTCATTCATAATTAATTTTCTCACCTCGTCGCTTACGGTAGATTTGTTCTGAAATTCATCGAGTTCTATCCTAAGATTCGACACCTCCTTCTCTTTTTGCATCAGCTGTGATTCCCATCTCGACTCTTCCGTCTCGATGTGACTCTGGAGTCTATTCAGCATCCCCTCCTACGATAAAAACAATTAAAAAATAAAAAAAAAAGATCAAAAATTCAAGTAGATGATTTTTTTAAATAAAAATTTATAGTTATTTTTTTTTTCTTCATTTATTTCTTACCGTGTCGTCGATGATTTGCTTGTAATGCGAAACCATGCCCTGCAGGTTTTTATTCTGTATCTCGAGTTCGGGACTCGCTTCGGTTACTCCATGTTTTCGCAGTTCACTGAGAACGACGTTAACCTGAGCCTCGAAAGCTCCGAGCCAATTATCGTATGATTTTTCTGTCACTATGACCTCTGGGAATATCCTCTGCAATAGAAATTTCGTAGATTCTTGTTCGTCGGCTTTCAATTTCTCCACATTCTCCTGAAAGTAAAAAAACCATTTTTTTATTTTTTTTTCAGTGTTGAACAATTTTTTTTTCTTTCTTCTATTTATCGAATTCGTCGTAAAAATCGACTTACGTCAATGGATTTGCCGGTATTGGTTTTAATTCGCGACTCCGCGGCCGAAAGAGCTTCCATCACTTTCCAGTTTTTAGTACGCAATTCCTGCGATCAATTAAAAAAAAGAAATAACGTTTATACGTTTTGTTTTGTTTTTTTTTTAATTACGAGAAGAAAAATGACAAAGAAGTTGGAAAAGTGATGGAGGCAAATTTATTAGCGAATGACGATTTTTTTTTAGTAGAAACGATAGAAACGAGAGAAAAAAAAAGGATAAAAACGAATTTTAGAACAGACGAGTCAATTTTTTCTTACATTGTTCTTTGATCTTTGAGCCTCGAGATCATCCTGCAGTCTTTTTGCTGCACTGTTTTGTGTGTTCGCGTCGCTCTGTAAATTTTCCACTTGAGTACGGAGCTGTCCGAGTTCCGTCTCCTTGTTCGTTAATTCTACTCTCAAGGCATCAAGTTGGTTCTCCTTTTGCTTCAATCTAAATTTAAAAAAGATAAAAAAAAGTATTAGACAGAATTAAAGATTTTTCTTAGCCCAGATCGACACCCTCTAAATCTCATCCTTCATGAAAAATTTCATTTCTTCTCAATTTTCCTGAAAAAAAAAATCTTTAGCATGCATTGAAATAGATCGAAAAATAAGTTTTTTTTTTTTTTGTTGTTTTTCAAAAATTAAAGTTGAGGAAAAACCCTTAAAATTTTAAACTGCTTAGACACAAAAGGCTCCAGGGCGTTTTTCTACAATTAATTAAAGATTTAAAATTCCAGGTATAAAAAATTGAAAAATGACTTACAAATTCGTATGCTCCAATAATTGGATACTATTTTTCTGGGATTTTTCCTCGACGCCGTTCTCGCGACCCTCAGCAGCCGGACGTTCCGTAGTCGCTGCCAATTGTGAGGCGAGCGATTCATTCTCATCGCGCAATTGTTTCAATTCTTTTTGGAGTTCGGCAAACTTGGCCAACTGGAAGAAAAAAACGACATCAAATCATTAATCAAGTCCTATTTAAATTTAATTAATTAAATTCAGTTGAAAATAATTTAAAAAAAAATGATACATAATTTAAATAAATTATATTATTGAATTTCCATTAAATTAAATATTAAATTATTATTAAATTTCTTTTTTCTTCAATTTTTCCATAACAATTTACCTGTGACGTGAGCCTGTCATTTTCTTCCTGCAGTCTCGTTATTTGTAACTGTACTTCGGTCGTTTTTCTATCACCATTTTGCAGTGCCTCGTGCTCGATTTTGGCAACTTCATGAGCCATTGCAGCTGTAACTTCGATCTCAAGTTTTTTAATTTTATTGGTAGCTATTGTCAATTGTTCGAGAATATTCTCATTCTCGCCTCTCTGATGTCTCAAATCTTCCTGTGCCTTTGCGAGATCAGTTGTCATACGCGTTATTTCGCCTCTCTCGTCACGAAGACCATTTGCCAATTTAGTCGCCTCCGATTGATAATATTTGAGTTGCTCATCCCGCTCGTTAATTTTAGCTCTCAATGACGTTGTCTCAGCTGCTTCGGATTTTGCCTCGTTTTGCGACAACGACAAATCCGACTTGATCTTCATCAATTCGGACTGAACGTTGTTCAGCTCGCTCTTCAATGTCACCATCTCATTTGCCTCGACCTTTGACATTTTCAGCTCAGCCTGGAGCGAGTGCACTTGCTTTTGTAATTCTTGCTCGTGATGATGAGCATTTTTGAGCCTGTGATCGAGATCAGCGTGTGACCGATGAGATTCCTGACGATGAAACAAAAATTCAATTTAATTCAGAATAGAATTTTTTTTTTTAATTTTCTTCGAGACACAGAGAAATATGAAATTTTACGATTTATCGAAACTTTAAGTTTTAATATCCATGAATAATCGAGTCTCAAAAAAAGTATTTAGAGCGTTTGAAAATTTGTTATTAAAAAAAATTTAATAAGAGGAAATTTTTAAATTTAGAATAAAGTTCGATCTTGATTTTTATTAATCATTTGAGCAATTGATGGTAGAAAATCAGTGGAATAAAATACATTAATGAAAACATTCACTAAAAAAATGATCCAAAAATTTTCAATTTATCAATACGATTTTAGAATTCCGAATTTTAATCATCTTTTTACACAAAAAAAGGAAAAACATCACTAAAAAAAAAAATTCAATACGATAATAATCATATTTAAAAAAAAATAAAACTCGACAAACCTCGAGTTGTCTGGCCATGTCCTGCATTCTCTCTCCAGCTTCCTTGAGATGTTGCAACTGTCCCTCAGAGTGCATACATTGATCCTGCATCATGCCCAATTGTTGCCTGAGCATTTCAATCTCGGCTGTGCTACTCTCGCATGTGGCCTGAAGTTCCTGCGTCAAATTCATATTGACATTCTGTAGTTCCTGTACCTCGACGTGTTTTTGTGCCAATTGAGACTTTAGAGCATTTTCATTTTCGCGCATTTGGCCAAATTGTACCTCGAGCTGTTTTCGCTGAGCTATTAATTCTTGTTGCATGTGACCTTGAGTTTGGCCTTGATCTTCCTGCATTTTATGAATAATTGCAGTATCCTCGTTAACTTTAGCCTGCAATTGTTCGATCTGACGAGCAAAACCTTGTTTTTCAGCTGCATGAGATTCCAAAATATGTTGCATACGAGTATGAAGTGTTTGTGCTTCGGTGACCTTGGAATTTAAAGCCTCCTCGAGTTGTTTAACGCTCGTTGTAAGTCGCGAACGTTCGGCATTTAATTCAGCCCGAAGTTCCTTCAATTTATTCTGAAAAGTTGAACTCGCCTCGTGCTCTTCGGCCAAAGCTTTTTCCTTTTCGGCCAATTGTTTTTTCAGCTTTATAACAGGATCTGTACGACCCTCAGTCCACTCGGAATGCTCGGATGGATTGTCCTGCTGTTTGTTCAATAATTGATCAATGAGAATTTGTATCTCGGAACGACTCAGCTCAGCTTTTTGAACAAGTGGCATCAGCAATGAGACATTTATTCCATCACGATCACCACCGATTTGCGCTAAAATGTCATTTTTCTTCTTCCCCTTTTTCGTTTCTTTGCTCAAAATTTGCTGCGACGTCAGAACGATTTCTTTTGGCTCTTTTGTCGTTGCAGCTTCCTTCGGAATTTCTTTAAACTCTTTGGCAACTTCCTTCGCAACTTGCTGTTGAGGTGCACTCGAACTGGACACGATCGCTTCTTTTTTCTCTTCCTTCATCTCCTCCTTTTTCTTAATTGGCTCTTTCACACTCCTCTTTATTTTTGTCGGTGTTTCCTTCGGTGATTTATTTATTATCGGCTCAGATTGAACAGATTGCTGGAGACTCGCCGTTTCCTTCTGTGATAAATATATATATATTTTTTTAATTATTTTTTACATCGCCAGAGAATTTTTTCATTTCTGTTCATTATAGGCAGAAAATATTTGCATTTTTGAGCCCAGGGAATTGTTAAGCGGAAAAGCTCTGTTAGTACCCAAATGACTTTTATTTATGAGTTGCCAAAAAAAAAAAAAAATGACAAATTTTATTCAAGCATTAAAGATAGTAAAATTTATTGATATTTTTAGTTTTTTTTTGTACTCGGGGCCCAATAATGTATTTTTTTTTAAATCCAAATCTTAATAAGTAAATTTAAAAAAAGATTCGTTAGTACACAAAATCATTTTTTCATCAAATTTTGAGACTTCGAATGATGAGAAAAGAAATCCGGTCGACAGTCGAAATTTTCACTCTCGCATATCGAATCACACTCACGCTGCGACTGCGATAAACTTCGAGGCTGTTCTTTGGTTGTATACGATTGAAATGATTCACCTCGATCGCCGGATTTTCCATCTCCGTCTGTTCCGCCGTCATCAACGACGACTCATCCTTATTGACGAGTATCGGTTTTATCTTTTCGATTTTGCTCTTCTTCTTAGCCCCTTTGCCAACTTCCTGAATTTTCATTAGTGCAAAAAAAAAACAAAGCAAAAAAAAAACCATCAATCCCCGAATAATCATCAATGATCAAAAAAAAATATATGTTTTTGAAAAATATATATTATCGAAAGAAGTCTTGACTCCTGTCGAGATATCAAATTTATAACTCTGATAAACTCGCGAATCCACGCGCGTGATCAGTTTTTTTTTATCCACGTAAATGAGAAAAAAAAATTGAGTCAGGGCGGTTTTGGAGGATTGCCCTTCTTCTGAGCACCTTTGCCAACCTCCTGATTTTCATTATTGCCAAAAAAAAAAGAAAAAAAAAACCATCATTGCCCAAATAATTATGAGCAAAAAAAAATATGCTTTTGAAAAATGAATTATCGAAAGAAGTTTTGACTCCTGTCGAGATATCAAATTTATAACTGATAAACTCGCGAATCCTCGCGCGATACCAGTTTTTTTTTTTATGTAACTGAGAATAAAAAAAAAGTGAATAAAATGGAGCCAGAGCGTTTTTAGATATGAGGAAGATGTGAAAAAAACAAAATGTACTTGTCACCTTAGAGATTTTTCTATTTTGACTTCTTGACAAACATGCATACCTGAAATTGATAAATTCGCGATATAACTATTTTCAATATTTTTTTTTCTTCTTAATTTTTTATATTGTATTATTTTGCATTACAATTTTTTTTGTATCTTGAAAATGATTCAAAACTCGTTTTGTCTGAAACTTTTTTTATTTTTCAATTTTTAGATTTTACTTTTTTTTTTGTCCTACAGTCGAACGTCGAACGTCGATTATCCGAATTATTTGGGCCGGCCATCGTTCTGATAATCAAAAGATCGGATAACCGGAAAATAATATTTCATGGCAGACGGAAAAAAAACCCAAAAACGTTCATTGTGCGATATTTTTTTTATTTTTTTCCTCCTGCCATGGAATATTATTATTCAATTATCTAAATTTTTTGATGCCCTGAACGTCGTCCGGGCCCAATGAGTTTAAGTAAAAATTTGTGTCATTGTTGAACAGATTGAACGATTTTGCCGGAGTTACATTGTTGCGCAGCGATTCTAAGATGTGCAATAATGTTAAACTGACCCTTGACATCGCGAGCGCAATTTTCATGCACGATCCATTTTTATATCACGTATTGAATATTTTTTTAGTTTTTTTCCTCCTGCCATGGAATATTATTATTCAATTATCCTAATTTTGTGATGCCCTGAACGTTGTCTGGGCCAAATTAGTTCGAATAATCAACGTTCAACTGTAATTTTTTCGATTTAATAATTAAAGGCCAGTGCAGCGCTAATCTAAAAAAGGATGCCGAATTCGTTTGCTCTTCTGCAATCTCACCGATAACTCGAGAGACTGAAATGCAATAAAAGCAAATAATATATTATCACTTGAAAGTGAACAACAAGACTTTATTTATAGAAAAAATAATCTCTCGTATAAATTACGATTATTTTTTTCTTGAGTTCTCGCGATTTGCAACAAAAATCTAACGTGTTTTTGGGCGACTCGGTGTCGCACAAAAAAATTCACTGTATGTCGTTGGAGCTTCGACGAATTCGGCTTCATCATGAATTTTATATATCGCGAACAAGAGACAGAGAAAACGATTATACAAAACTCGATGATAAGATCATCAAAGTCACGGCCTGTGGATTGTCAAACAGGATGCAGTATTTTTTTTTGTTCTCCCTTTTCATCGACGGACGAATTCACGTCAAAGAGAATTGGACGCGAAAAAAAAAAACAATCTTTTTTTTTTGCATACACGAATTTACGTTTTTTTTCCTTCATAATCGCAGGAACTTACCAAGGCATTATCGATCGGCAAAATTGCAAGTGGAATTTCCAAAAAAATTACAATTATAAAAAGAAAAAGGTCGAAAAATATTTTGCAGCTGTTGATGAAATTTTTGACATTGACGAGTCTGAATTTTTCCTGTATTGTATCTCGTTAAAAAAAAAAGAAAACAACTGACGATTCTGATGTCTGGAAAAAATATATTTGCATGAATGAAAAAAATAAAAAATGTATTCATTTCGTGTTTGCATTGATAAAAATTACGCTCATCCGTTAATGATGAATTTCTTTATAAAAAGCAAATGTGGAAGGAAAATAAAGAGATATTGACGAGTATAATCAGCTGGGTAATTTATCGAGGAATACATAAGACGGACCGTTTATCTTTGGGGGCCTGAAGAATAATACGCATAAACAGGTGATTTAGAGCTTTGTAATCTCGAATATGTATAATTTATATATATGAGCATTTCAGCAAAAATCGAAAAATTCGTGACCCTCATCCATATCTGGTATTTTTTCTCCAAACCTTTTTAGATTATCGCTACAACCCTTGACGACATGCAATTTTGTTTATTCATATTTTTGGCCATTTGACGATTTTTTTAGACGAAATAAAAGAATGGACGGAATTTAAAAAATTGAAAAAATTATCCTGTTTTTTATATGAAATTTTTTTAATTTTTACTTTTCAAGAAGTAAAAAAATAATAATAAAATTTACACTCAGTGATATAATTTTTTTTACATATATCTATATAATGACTTTGTAAATGACCTACATGTGCAACATTTGATATGCAAGCCGGTGTACCATATTTCATGCGTAAAATAGACGAGAACAAGAGATGCTGCCGAATGCTGCTCACGGGAATATTTGCGTAAGTTAGAGTCATGTAAGCGGGATTTGTAGTAATCTCGTTAATTTCGAGCTCGAGAGCAGGAAAAGTTGAAATGAAAAAAAAAAAAAACAAATGTACAATGAAACTTTGCACCGTTTCTCCTCCTCCAATTTAGCCAGGATAATTTTAATGGAGTTGAAAACATCGAAAATAATTTTTCCGTTTAAAATGAAAAGTTTCGTTGAATAAAACAACGAGAGAGCTAAAAGGAATATTTGAAAATTTGCATTATTCTGTAGAAATTTGAATTGGATGAAATTTCAACAAAAATTATATTGAGCAACACAAAGAGCTTTGACGCTTTTTATCATGATTTTCTGACAATTGGATATACTTTTAAAATTCTGGCATTAACGAATCAACATTTCTTTTTTTTCCTGCAAAAGTTTCTCGAGAATCAAAAAAATGAGATTGAGAGCAGAAGAATTTAGCGAAAGTAAGAAAAATCGTACCGTTACGGTTGGTTCTAGGAGAAGAACGATGGGAGTTTCCTCAAATTGAACGCTCGGTGGATGTTCAGTTTTTTCCTCCTTCTCGTCCTTATCCTCCTTCTTCTCCTTCACTTTTTTCCCAGTCTTATTTTTATGCTTCTTCTCTTTGCCTTTTTCCTTTTTGCCTGCATCATACAATCATTGTTACAACTCGATGCTCTCACATGGCGAATAAATTATTGCGAAATGTTAAAAAAATCCGCGTCAAAAAATTTGATTCAAGAAAAAAAAATTCCCAGTTTTATTTTTGAACTTTCGCCTCTTCGCCGATTTCCTTTTTGCCTGTATCATACGATCATTATAACAACTCGTTCCTCTCACAGAGCGAATAAATCTTTAGAGAATGTAAATAATCCTTGTCGAAAAGATTAATTGAAAAAAAAAAATTATCGAGTCGTGAAGAATTATTTAAATTTTTAAAAGAGCAGCTTCGTTATAAGAATTGCTAAGCCTCAAGCTCATTTACTGACCAGTTTCATATTATACAGTCTCGTAAAGGTTAACGAGACCGGAAGTTTCAAAATAGATTCGCAAAAAAAAAATAATCTTAAATTCTTAAAATATTTATAGAACAGCAGATCAGACTGGCAAACTTTTATTTATTAATTTGGCAACTTTTAGGCTTTTGTTTGATTATTTTTTTTTTTTTTACTGACTATATGATTTTAGTTTTTGCGAATTTTTCTTTCAGCGAAAATTATCGAATCCAAATTTTTAATTGAACAAATAAAGCATTTTTGAAAATTCTCACCTAGAAGAAGATTATCCTCGGGTAATTTGCGTTGTTCGGCAATTGCTTCCTCGTAAGATTTCTCCTTGATGCCAAACATGGAAACTAATAGAATAACGGCAGCTGAGACGACGACAACTCCAACATAAACGAGACCAGTGTGAAGATCCATGGCGTTTCGATGGTCGTTCTCTGTACGTTAAAACGTGAGAGCTTAAAATTAACAGGCTGTCGAGTTTGATTGATTTCGAAGTGAAAAAACGACTAGGATAAATTTAACTCGAGAAAAAGAGCGCGATTTTTTTTTCCCCTTTTTAAGATCATTTTGGTATTATCGAAGATTTATTATATAAAAAATGTTATTAATATTTTTTTATCTTCGAGATGAAATTTGATAATGTTTTTTTTTTTTTAATAAGACGAAAATATTGAAAAAAAAATTATTAGAATTTTAATTCAATTCATGATAATTTTTTTTTGAAAAATTACTCATATTAATGAGTGAAATATTTTTTTTTAACTCAACTTCACCTGCAGGAAAATTTACAAGTTTACAAGCTGTAATTTTATTTTACACCGAAATGGAGCAAATCATTGATTAATCGATCGCCCATTCGTCGTTTCCCACACTTTAATCGGCTACAATTGGAGTTCAAGCGTAGAAAAAGAATTTGCTTTCGATTTAAAAAAGTGAAAATTGTGGATCTCAAATGTTAAGGGGGCAAAATTCATCCTGAACGAAAATTCATAAATTATCAGGCTCAAATCAGTATCAGTATCAAATTATGATACATTTATTTTACACGAAATTCGAGTAAATTTAATAAAATAATTGTTTAAAAATTCGAAACATACATTGTTTACAATAATTGTATTAATTTTTTTTCATAGACATTTATTATTTAACAAATAAATGTTGAACAATTTCAAAATGGGAGATAAAAAAAAAAAAAAAAATTGATCAAATTGAAGATGTGAAAATTGTGGGGCGTGAAATTTTTAAGGGCGTGAAATTCATCATGCACGAATATTTACAAGCTGTGGAGTTTTTTTTTGCAAAATCGATACAAACGTAACCAAATAATTGTTCAATTCGAAATATCAATCATTCAATTGTTTATTCATTCAACTATTTCCCACGCTCTCTATTACTCCAAATAATCAGATATTACGATTTTACAGCTGACCTCGAAAATTTGTGTTTATAAAAACTTTTTTGCTCGACGACAAAACTCTCTCTGTAATGCAGACGTAATTCAGCATCCGTACTATGACGAAAATATTCGACGTATGTGCCGAAAATATTCAACGTATGCTCCGAAAATATCAGTCAAAGGGTAAAGAAAAAACGGAAGGGTAGATAAGAGATATACGATTGTCTCTTACCGAGAAAGAAAGAAAGAGAGAGGGAGAGAGAAAGAGAGAGAGAGAGAGAGAGAGAGAGAGAGAGAGAGAGAGAGAGAGAGAGAGAGAGAGAGAGAGAGAGAGAGAGAGAGAGAGAGAGAGAGAGAGAGAGAGAGAGAGAGAGAGAGAGAGAGAGAGAGAGAGAGAGAGAGAGCCAGAGAGAGCGAGAGAGACAGAGAGAGAGCTAGAGCGCGAGAAAGACAGAGAGAGCGAGAGGGCGAGAAGGACAGAGAGAGAGAGAGCGAAAAGGACAGAGATATAGATAGAGAAACAAACGTCTATAAAACTATATATGACAATCGAGCGTTATAAATTTTAACACATACTAGCAAGGCCGACTAACGTGACGTGAGCGATGCGAAACGATTTTAAGCCAAAGAAAAGTCGTTAACTAAATCCTCACCGGTACTTGGACGAATAAATCGCAACTGAGACACGTAAGTTTCGAGCTTATGCTCAAAAACTCTTGACTATAACGAACGAGAGAGAGAGACAGAGAGAGAGAGAGAGAGAGAGCCGGCAAAAAAGATTCGTTCACCGTACTCGAGTGGAAGAGAGAGAGAGAGAGCAAAGTACGAATATTTTCCGTAAAACTTTCTGTGAACACTCGCGAATACAAACGCGTATTGTAACGATGTAAATGATTTTTTTTTTTTTTTTTTTTTTTAATTTATTTTAAAGAATTTCCTACCTCTCGTCTGTGAGTTTGTGGACAAAACGTATTCAGTGTGATCCCGTAAAGATTTTGCAACACAACGCTATACTAGTATAAATTTCACACTCGCAAGAGAACACGGATATCAGTTCACCGAGAGAAATTATTATGGCTGCCGGACATCCAAAGCAAAGAGCAGCAGCAGCAGCACCGCACACAAGTGTACGGGACAAATGGTATAAGCCACGCCTATCAAAATCACGCGTCCAACGATTGGTCGTTCGATCCTGCCACGTACGCAGCCACTTGCCGATTTCAAGAATGTAAATTCTCTACTCTTTCTCTCTCTCTCTCTCTCTCTCTATCCTCATTCCGTCTATTTTTTTGATCTCCTGAACATTTATGACGACAATTGCGATTGAACGTTCATCAGCAACAATATCATAGTATCAATGCACATTGGCAGCAAAAACGATTGAATACAAGAGAGAAAAACAAATGCTTTCTATTTACAATTTGTTTTTTTTTTTTTTTTCAAGAAGATTCATTGAAGATTTTTCCGAGTGCAATTAATATTGTCACTTTTCGCCGCAAGAGCGCGCTTGCTCTATCGCTCACCACGAAATCCCTAGATATGTTGGGTTGGTACCGAGTTGGTCGTAATCTTGTCCAATCTTTGTCACTAGCGAGTGCAAAGAAATGTTACTAGATCTGTATTCAATTTCAATGTTTTTTACATGGAGACTAAAGAATCTTCATGGTTTTTTTATATTCATTGTTTATCTCATTGATTTATTTTTATTTATCGTTTTACCCGCGTCGTGGATGCACCCAAATTATCTAGGGACTTTTCTGCTCACGATGCGTACCAACTATCGTAAGATTTAAAAGAAAATGTCCTATGCTTGATTTCCATCGACGGTAGCTCTAGAGGCGCCATCTACCTCGGAGGTAAACACACTCACAAATGCATGGGCGAGGCACCAATACATCTGATTCCTCTTATTATATATAACATTTTCCCTTATTATATATAGGTTGAATAAGTCGAAGGAATATAATTTATTCACGAAGAACACACAGAATGCCTGGCTTCTTATCGCTGCGTTAGGATCTTGACAAAAGTTTTTCGTCTGATCGACCTTGTAATTGACCCCTGAGCGATTTTTGAACTTTAGTATCAAAAGTATTATCAGCACTGTCGCTATCAAAGCCTGGGCTATTATTGCGATTATAAGTGCAGCATTTTTCGCCGCGTCCGAGTGTATGCTCGGTACTTTTGGTATTTCTTTGGTCTTTGGTGGTGTTGGTATTGTCGGACATGTCTCAGGTCGCTGCAAGCAGTAATTGGCAACTGTAGCAAGAGCAAGAATTGAGAATGAGCGGGAAAGTCGGAAAACGTCCATTTAGCCGTCTGAAGGTGCTAGTCGATTTCGATTTCATCTCTAAAGTATCGATTCATACGATTAATTGGAAGTGAAGAATCGATTGAAAATATCGATAGTTGGGAATAATCGATTCAGATCGGTGCATGCCTAACGTGCGCTCGCGCGGTGCATCGCAATCATTCCAAATATCCAAATCAGTCTCGCCAGTTCTTCCGTTGAAACAACATTGTAGGAAGACTTTTTTTTTTTTTGAGATAATAATAATAATAATAGTATCATTAATACGTCGCTAATTCGTGAGTATATCGATCAAATCGTTTTTATAGGCATGGCTGAAATGACGTACTTTAAAGCCACTCGTGTCTCTGATCAAAGTTTGCTCAAACTTTTGTGTCCAAGTTCGCATATATAATTTGTTTTTAGAATTCGCTAACTGCAATTAAATTGTGTCAATTTAGTACAGGGGACCGAACGCATTTTTCCCATTGACAAAAATTGCAGTAACCTTCTCTTTCATGGACTAGGAATGGATGAAACTTTAATTGTTGATAATATTAGCTTTTATTCACGTATATTTACAATCAACGAAAATTCAGGTGTAAATCGCATGCACTTATCTAGACGATGGTCGTGAGGGTATTATTGAAACGTTACTCGTCGTTCAAGCAACTCGATCACGTTTCAAAACTTCAACATGTTTTCTTCTCCCTCGATTCGAACGAAATTCCGGACAAAAGTAAAAATGATTGGAGAACTGAACTTGCCACGACTATGAGAATATTTCCAGATTTTTTAACACCGGATGAGGAAGACTCGATTTTACGAGAAATTGAGCCTTACATGAAACGTTTGCGTTATGAATATTCCCACTGGGATGATGTTAGTATGTCAACGAGTTACGAGGGAAAAATCTTCCAAAAGCCTTCTGGTTTAACCTTGGAAAATGTTGTGACCGATCGCCACGATCCTGGTGGCGAAAGATGGTAGCTTTGCATATAGACAATCTTTCATCAGAAATTACTCTGCTAAAGTGATGATATCGCTATTATTTCGCCTCAAAAACACGAAAAACGCATTATTAATCGATCAGACTTAACCTTCAAACAATTTCTCACAGGAAAAATAAACAATTTACTACAATTCTTTTAATTGAAAATTCCTGTGTATTTTTTTGAAATTTGATGCTACCAGATTTCACCACCAGGATCGTGACGGTCAATCATAAATTTTTCAAACATTAGCCAGAGCCCCAAATACAGTATTTTTGTTAAATTTCTGTACATAATAAATTTTATCAGGCTATTCATGCCTATCGAGAGACCGAACGTGCCAAATGGAATGAGGAAAATAATAAAATCATCGAGAGAATTCGAAAAAAAGCATTTCCTCCGGGAACTCCACAATTGGGACTCGTTCATGTATTGGATTTAGCTGCAGAGGGAAAAATCAAACCTCATGTCGACAGTGTCAGAGTATTGGAGCATTTTATCGTTATTTTCAATATTAAAATTACAAGAATTTCGAATAATTCAATAATCGAAATATTTTTTCTATGCCTTGAAAAATGATTGTTCTTATTTAATTTTCGCTATCTATAGAAATTTAAAAAATAATGAAATTGTTTTATAGTTTTGTGGCGACGTTATAGCCGGCATAAGTATGCTGAGCGATTGTGTCATGCGTCTTACGCTAGTTGGAAATGAAAATGAATGCAGAGAAGATTTTTTACTGCCAAGGAGATCTTTATACATAATGAGGTTTGATCGCTCGTATACAAACACACAAAAACGCATTTAAATGCGTCACAAGAACATGCAAAAAAAAAAAAAAAAAACAAGACTTCATTGCAATTAAATCCTCTATTTTTTTTTAGCGGAGCAGCGCGTCATAAATATAATCACGAGGTGTTGGGCAACGAAGATTCTGTTTTTCGTGGCACAAAAATCGAAAAGGGCAGACGCATCTCTGTGATATGTAGGAGCGAACCCGAGCCACGTACCGAACAAACTTAAAAACAAAAAATGTGCCGATTGAAAAACAAAAAAAAAAGGTAAAATGTAATATGTACATGATTTCTCGTAGAATAACAAATTATCGGTTAAGAAACAAAAAAAAAAAACACTTTTCATTGATATTTTACACATAAAAATTTATTCGCGTTCTCACATTACGAATTAAATATCAGGAAATTCTTAGGCGTTATCACGAATAATTCATTACGCAGTCGCGATTAAGAGATAATATCGATTTTCTTCTCTCTCACCGTCCGAGCAAAACTCACCATCATGCAAAATGGAAAAAAAAAAAAAAAAAAAAATCGCCAAATGATTATCATCGTAAAAACAACAAACATTTCTATATTTTTGTATAAAATTCACTTTGCTCGAATCCCCATTGGTGAGAGTGATTATCGGTGATAATTAATTCATTCGTTCCTATTTTCGGGAGAAATAGAGAAAGGCCCGACACGTCACAATGATTATTAAACTCTGTGAGAGCTTTTTCGTCACACATCTCAAATTTCATTGAAGACATTTTTGTTTCCTTTTTTCTCAATGACCAGAAATTTTCTTGGCATCTCGTCCGATCGTAACTTTTTTCAGAGAAGACAATATGGCGTATAAAAAAAACGCGTATAACTCAATAGTAAGCTGAATTAGAATCGTATATTATAATTTACTGATGTTTTTAATCTTGCAAGTAATTCTCTTTGTAATAATCACGTAATTATCTACTTCGGTTATCACAGATGGAAAAAGTAATCTAGCACAATGATATACGGATTTTTATTTATTAGAATAATTGACCAGAATTCAGTATAAAGGAAAAAAGTAACGAAAAACGCGTTCTTTTCGCCATATCGTTTTCTCTGGCGTCCGCAGATTTTTTTTACAATCATATACATATATATTATATATATATAATATGCATGTATATAATATGTATTTATATAATACATATATATATAATATGTATATATATATACTATACTCGAGGATTCAAAAATGAATTAAGGGAAGAAAAAAGTAAAATGTATGGAAAAATTATTTTAACAAAACTTCCATCGATTTCCACACGCATTACAAAGTACGAAAGTCGTCATTGGCTCGTCGGCCGATCTCGTCTGTATTTGATTGTAAGTACAATTGCGCTGTTTGCACTTTCCGCACTTGAGCAAATCGGTTTTTGTTCCCTGTACAGTTGCAAGCTGAGCATCGTCAATCGCTTCCTTCTTGAATTTTTCCCGTAATTGTTTTATTTCGTCACTGGCCATTTCCTCGGCCGACATGACTGCCAATCGAGCTGGTGTTATCGCACCAACGATAAAATTTGTTCTCAGAGTTGGATTTTTCACATCGCGAAGATTTGCCACTCGACTGCGTACCTGAAATAATTTTTATTTGTTAATCTATCAAAAAAACAAATCAGTAAAAAAAAAATCGTTAATAATTTCCATAGGCATTATTATAATTTCGGGCAAGGCCAATTCCATCGATTCGGGATCGGGCGAATTTTATTTTCCTCGAAATATTAAAAAAAAAAACGTTTGGAAAAAAATTTACAGTTTTTTTTACCCCACTTGGTTTATTTTATTTTTTTAAATCGAATATTCGAAGTTTTTTTTGTTTTTACTTCAAAATTTTTTATCACATTTACCCTATTTTTGTATCTGTTGTCTGTATTCTTGAATTCGCTGTAAATCGCCTCTTCCAATTCTTCGGCCAATTCGTCGGGACTGGCACAGCCCTCGATCGCTGCACCGTCAACACTGAGCGCAGTGGCCAAAAGCTCACGACACTTTAATCTGACCGCGTCGGTTGTCGTCGCAGCGGGAAAACTTGATTGTTTTTTTTGCGCATCTTTGCCAGATTTTTCATCCTTAATTTTTCCGTCTATGCCATCGGGCAAATCTTTGTCCTTTTTTGAATCTCCATCTTCCTTGTTCTTGTCGTTTCGATCTTCCTTTTTCTTCGAACTGCTTGCCGATCCCGATTCTTTTCCATCTTTGTTCGATCCTGCTAAAAAAAAAAATTGTCAAATAATTATTTGAAATGTTTATAAAGTGAGAGAGAAATGATAATGAAGCAGAAAATATTACCGGAGAGAAATTTTTTCCAATTTTTAATCAAAGTCTTTGACAAAGATATGACTTCCTCATCAGTGCTGGATTTTCGTATCGCATTCACGGTCATTCCTATCCTTGTCTTTGTAAGAAGTTCCAAATCGACCGGTAACTTTTGCAATGCCTTCAGTAATTCCAGAGCCTGCTCCTGCCCCTGCAAGTGTAAAAAATCAATTTTTCGAAGAAAAAAAAATCTTTTTTTTTTTTTTTTTACACGGTTAATAATAATTTGATAAAATTGAGAAATTTGTATCGATAAAAAAATTTACCAAAATTTATCAAACAATTTGGTCAATTTATCAAATGGAATGAATTTTCATTAATATTAATATTAATAATATTATATTATTATTAATATTTATATTAATTTCACAAATTCATTCTGTAATATTTTCTAATACAATTAAAAAAATTTCGACGCCGATGCCGAATACAATTTTTTTTTTCAACCCTTTGAGTAGTAGATTTAGGAAAAAAAAAATTGAATACCGCCAACAGTTGCCGGCACTGGTGCGTGATTGAATTTTTGCCATCAACGAGTTGACAATAATTTTAGATAATGAAAAAATAAAAAATCACAATTGACCGTAAATTCTGCAATTACACTAAAACTCTCAATAGATCGTAGAATTTCACAAATTTATTATTTCCGGCGCGGCAAATAGTTGACGGGAATTTTCACGCATGCGCGACTTTTTCGTTTAGGTTTTGTTATCCCGCGCCCGCGTCCCATTATATCAACTATACGGTAGTGTTGTCTCTTTTACACCGTCTCGCGCGGACCCTCTTAATTTTACTCACTAAACACTCACCGTCCCATCGCCGCTCGATATCTTGCCGAGCTTCTTCTGAATCCTCATAACTTCGTCCTCGGCACTCATCACGGCGACACACAAGTTTTGTCAGTCAGAGTTTATGAGGGAAAAAAAAGCAACTAAATGCTTTTTCCCAATCACAAGAGAAATTACTAACAACCGTACCGCAAGGCTGATGGCGATCAGCAAACTGCCGAAAATCAAGATGGTGGTGGGGATTTGGCTAAAATGCCGCTGTTTGAGCGCTATCGCCGCAAGAGGGCGACACAATGTTGCCAACATTGCGGAAGAAAAATAAGAGTCGGCTTCCTAACACCGGAAATGGAGTAAAATAACTTTTTATAATCGATTTTAATAATTATATTAAATTTTGTTTATGTCAAAGATTCTTCCAACGATCGTTAATTTTTTTTTTCTCTCTCTCTCTCGATCATCCCATCGAAAATATTGTAATGAAAAAGAAAATCTATATTCAATTTTACATATACAAAATAAATAAAACAATTTTCTCATGCTTGAACGTGGCAGGAAATTGCATATAGCAATGATACTTTTTCTTTTTCTTTTATTATTGTACATTGTTCTAATCAAAGTTAGAAATTCTTTTGTTCATCGCATTTTAATTAAATTTACGACATATCACTACAGTATTTTTTCGAACTACATACATTCGGATTAGGTAAATTCTGTAGCAATACGCGCGATAAATATACGCTGGGAGAACAACAAATTGTACTGTTAAATCCAGCACATTGTTAATAATAATAATAATTTACAAATAATAACAATGCATCGCTGAGCTCTACGATCAAATAATTGAAATAACTTGCATCCCTCTAAAGCAAAATAAATACGCTCGAAATTTATTCATTTTACGTTTTAATCCACGCAATTTTTTTTTTTTTATCTAGTAAAAACTACGATTGTGAAAATACTCACAATTGTATCAATAGTAAAGAAGATTAATGCACGTGCTTTCTTCTTGCGGAACGTACGCGTATCACATTATTTTTCATCACCTCTGGAGGTTCATACGTAATTACTTTTTTTTTTTTTTTTTTCTTCATTTTCATTTCATTCTCTGATGCTGTGTGGAAGCAATAAACTTTTATGGAATTTCTATTATTTACGATTCAAATGAATTTCATATCAAGCGTATACTCGCACTAGACTACAAATAACATTCGTTCTACGAATCTCTCACAATTGTTAGTGAAAAAAATGAAATTGAACCAAATAATTGAATTAAAAAAAGAAAAAAAAAGAATTACTGCGATGGTCGCGATCAAAGATGTAAAAGAGAGAATAATCGATGGGGTTTTTGCACTGTCGTTACGACTCTGATTGTTTTATCGAATAATTCGATAATTTTGTTTGCAAGGATTTGTAGAACAAATGACACTTAAATATATAGGCCATAAGAAACCTAAATAAATTGGTCCTGTCGCATGCCGTTTACGGGATGAAATTTGATATGCTAGAAAAAAAAAAAAGAAAAAAAAAATCATTCAAAGGAATGTTTTTCGACTCGATCTCATTTTTTTTTTCGTACTCTAATAATCTCAAATTAGTAACGAGAGTGTGTGAGAGAAAGACGAAGAGAGCTTCTATTTTCATAATTAAATTCCCATCAACATGAGACCCTCTAGGTAAAAGAATGCGACTGGAATTAATTTATTCGATAATTATCAACGTATTTTTCTTGTATTTTTTTTTTTCATTTTTTTTTTCTCCTCATTGAAGCAATTATTGAAATATCGAATACAATTTAGTACTTGTCTATTACGGCTTTACTACTTTTTCGATGAATTTCTTCATATCACGCATTTCCTGTTGAATCAAATAATCATGAGTGAGAAATGCAATGATTTTTTTTTTATTATTAATTTATATATATATTTATTTATTTATGTTTATTAGCTTACCTCTTCGCACGATGTGTGCATCATTTCGCGATAGGTCTTGAATTCCGTCTGGGTCATAAATTGTTTGAGGAGAGACGCGGTCATTTGACCCCATTTGTAAGGAACGATCGGATCGCAATCCCCGTGACATTGAAGCAATGGCGTGTTCTTGTTACCCAGCACTTCCTGTGAGATGAAAAATTCGATTATTGACTATAAAATTTATGATTTTTTTTTTTTTGGTCCTTTTTTTTTTTTCTTCTTACAGCAGGGAATTTTTTGTGCAAAGGAAGCCAAGCCGAGAGAGCTATAACACCGGCAAGAGGTTCGGGAAACATGAGAGCGCTGTATATCGCCAAAGCTCCACCTTGACTGAAACCACCGATGACTATTCGTTTTGTAGGAATTCCAGCTGCAACTTCCTCGGCGATAAGTCCGTGAACCATTTCTGCTGCTCTTCTGATTCCCTCCTCGTCTTCCTGACCGCTTGGATCGAGTGATCTCAGATCAAACCAGGATGGCATTCTGAATCCAGCATTGAGGGTTACCGGCATCGTTGGCCTAAAATTCATTTGAGAAAATTTTTAGATACTTTTATAAATTTTTCGAATAATTTATCGAGCCTTGGAAATAAAACTTACGCCGTAGGGCAAATAACTTTAATGTGCGAGGATCGCACGGATCCCATTGGAGTTGCCCAGCCATGTCTAAAATGATTGTGTATTTTTTTTTAATTTTATTAATTTGAGGTATTAATTTTTAACTCATTAATTCATTTATTTATTTACTTATTTTATAATTGGAATATTGTAAAAAATAAAAAATATTCCGGTACATTGAGAAAAAAAAAATGAGATAAATAAATTAACAGAATTGAAATATTGATTTGCTTATTTAAAAAAAAAAAATCAATGTAATGAGAACGACAATCTACCCAGACTGAAAATGTCTTCTTAAGCCAAAATTAATAATTATCAATGAATACCAGTTTATAGAATTATTGACGTAAACTTTTTTCGTCTATTTGAAAAAAAAAAAAATTTCGCTAAATCCTCAAATTGATTAAACTTTTACAAATTTATTTAATTTATCAAATAACGCCATATAAAATTGCCAAAATTAAAATTCGAAAAAACTTTGAATAAACATTCCTGCTTAATTATTTTCATAAGGACAATTTTATGTTTAAAATGGGTAAATTTTTCTCAATTTTTTTTTTTCTGTGTGAACATTTTCCAATCAAACGAATAAACAAAGTGCAAGACACAATTAGAAGAATATTGAATTGCACAAATTATAATCAAACATACGATCGAAAAAAATATATATATTTTTATTATTGTTATTATTAGTACAATGTCCAAACTCACCCAGTATCGCCGAGACCATGAAAAAATATGAGCTAAAACGAGAATTTCAAAGTGTTACAACGATTATGATTTTAAAAAATCACATGACAAAAACTGACGAAACACGAAGTCGAGATTTCTTATAAAGAGAATGAATAAATTACGTTTAAACAAAAAAAAAAGTGTACAAAATCTTGAAATTATGTAATAGACGAACTAGTCAATCTCGAGGTTACGTTCGTATCGAAAATAATAAGAAATGTTCTCTTTTCATGCCATAACCAAATAATCGAGTATAAAATTTTTCATGTACGAATAAATCGTGATTTACTTTAAGAAATAAAAAGGTCTTACCGTAGCTGTGTGCCGTGCAGTCGCTGCGATAACCACGGGGGGCGTCATTTCTCTCGTATTTTGTACGATCTAATTGCGACTTTAAGACGGAGTTTTGGTTAGAAAAAAAAATTGAACAAATTCAGTCAAATTGGTAAATAGACTAACTGGTGCAAAGCGGGGAGGGAGAAGTTTCCCTCTAAAGCGAATTCCCCTAGGTGGAGAGTGGCAGAAAACAGCGGCGGATAAAAAAAAATTGAGTGCGCATGCGCGTTCTCTTTTGCGGCATTGCACAACCCTCTCCCTCAATATCCCAATTCAATTACGCCAAATGCCGGCTTACATATTTCTATCGAGAGAGCGTGTGGGCGAGAGGAGCGGGGGGTGGAATCGGCGGTTGCATCTAATAAGATCCTATTTGATTTAAATAGATCATATTTCATGCAAATAAATCCTATTTGGTCCAAATAGATTTTTATTTGACACAAATAATCCCAGATAAAATTGATATTTGAATCAACGAGGAAAAATCAGGCTCAATATTGCGGACGGAAGACCGGAAGTTTATGCAGAAAGGATGTTTATTATTATTATTCTCGCAAATTCCCCATTTTGGTCCTTATGCTTTTGGCCGCTAGGATCGCTGCGATCATTCCAAGCTGAAACAATAATCGGCGATCGGGACCGGATAGATATAAAAAGTAAGAAAAAAGTATGAAAAAAAAAAGTAAGACTTTATTCGTGAATAATACAAAAAAAAATGATTCTCATCGTATGAGAATTGACGATCAACTGTAATGATTGAGTATCTCAATTCTCGCAAATCTGTACTGTCGCGTTTGCGTGTTACGTACCAGTATAAAATTGCTATTTAAATCAATGAGATCGAAAAGTGAATTCAGAGCTACATAGCCCATACCGATACCTCGAGCTTCGCTGAATGAAAAATCGCCTCGTGTCACGTAGCCCATTATTTCACGATCGCAAGAATTTCTTACTCTCTCGCACTTTGGAAGATAAAATTCTTCCATTTTCTCGCGATATTCCTTTTTGAGAGCAAAATTTCGCTCGACCCGCCCAAGCTTTGCTGATGTTCCGGAACGTTTTTGTAACTTCAAAAGATTCGCCGCTTCTTCGGCCAATTTTCTGCAACGATATCCACGTCTGTTAGAACGTTTCAGTTCTGCTCTGTGATTTTTTCGTAATTTTTTGCGCGCACGCTCATTCCGATCTGGAATAAATTTTTGCACAGGCCCGGACCATTTTTCTTTTGTACGTCGAGTTTCCAAATCCTCGCTGGCTGGTAGACAAATTATGGCAAAATTTCTCGGTCGTCCTTTTCCCATTATTAACATTTTTACAGGAATCAAACAATTGGAATTTTCAAATATTGTCCGATCGATTTTTTTTTCCGATTTTTCAATCACAATTTTTTTTCCCTTGACATTTTTATTTTTGCCTCGTCTTCGAGACCGCGACAAAGCTAACTCCAGTTGTTCGAGCAACTTTCGGTCTCGCAGTACATAAAAATCTTCACTATTCGTCCATTCTCTCATCAATATTTTCCATTCGCAATAAAATGGACTCGATATCGCGAATTTCGTGAAATTTACTCTTCTGTTGGGTGGATAACGAAAATATTTGGCTCGCAGTTCGCTCATGGAGGTGAGAGCGTCCTCGTTATAAGCCGGTATATCCGGTTGATGCGTTTCCGGTGAATTGAGATCGAGCCTCTCGAGAGCCAAGAAACGAGACTCGCGAAGTCCACCGGGTCGTGCGCACCGAAATACAAAAGATTGCCAGAATGGCATCGACCAGCCAGCAGGAATTATCATATCGATACCGGAAGTGAACCCTGAAAAAAAAAACATTCAGAATATTCCAAATAAAATTATTCAAATAAATGACAATTAAACAAATAAATTAATTAAATAATTTCATTCACGACTAAGTTGTTTTTTTTTGAAATAAAAATTATTCCGTTCATTTTTTGAATAATTAATTTTTACGATACTCACCGATACTCTTCGATCCAGCATTACATCCTGGATTTTGTATCAATATAATGGGAATTTTTGACATGACTTTTTCATCAAATTTATCGTCATTACTGACCCCAGGAACTAAATTCTCACTTCTAAGATTATTAATTTCGTTTGAACTTTTACAACTTGATTTTACTTTTTCTCTCAATTCCGAGTCCCAGATTGGACTGTGATGAGCCAGACTCGGTGGCATTGCTATTTTCACGTAATACTCGTCGTTTGCCAATTTTTTCGTTCTTTTATGAGGCAGCAAAAATCGTGGATCAAGAACCGTTAAAGCGATAACGCTGTTGGGTGGCAATTGATTTGGAGATTTGAGAGTTTTCAGGGCATCCATTAATGTATTTTGTATCCCAAAAGCCTCAAGATTTTCGTTACTTTGGTAAAAAATCTCGTGCCAATCGCTCGCTGAAACAGAATCGACTTCCATCGAATCAGCTTTTTCCCCTTTTTCGGCTTGATTATTCCTCGTGCTCGATTTATCCGATTTAAGGCTTTGATTCGGCAAACGCAGAGCATCGCTCAAAATGGCCAAACACAACGGACCGGTCAGACGAAATCTATTCAGTGAATTTCTCAAATTTCTCATGCTGCAATTTTTTGCGTTTGTATATTCGTACGATTTTTCTACAATTTTTTTCTTGCCCATTTTATCCGATGAATTGAATTCAAAGCTCGCCACCATTTCTTCCAAGAAAGCCTTGTAAATTAATGGATGAATCCAGATCCATATAGTGCGGAATTCTGTATCGCCAGGTTTCCACAGAAAATTTACATTTCCAATCGGTGAGTGGGGAAAAGCATTTTTCTTGAAAAACATGAGATTTCCTTCTCTGCTGCCCTCTTTGTATATTTTAGCTCCAAAAGTTAATTGGCCAGGATTACAGTGTTTTTTTAGAATTTCCGCGAGATATTCAGCAGGTCCTTTTAATTCTAAGCAATTGTAATAAGATATATCTTGCAAGAGACAATGTTGAGCAGCTGCTCGGTAACAAGCTCGAAAACTTTTGTCGTTTGGAAAATCTGCTATTTTACAGCCCCATTTTTCAATCATGTGAAAACGCTTTGCATGCCATATGTGAGTTTCCAACCATTCGCATCTGCGCTTTCGTCGCGCGTATTCCGCGAGAAGATTTTGAGGTCTTCTTCGATATTTTCTCGATGGTGTTTTGCTCTTTGGCGGTAATCCTGACTTTGTCATTTGCCTTATGTGGGCCTCGCGTAAACGTCTAGGCATTCGCTTTGCATTGTGTGACATTACACGGCGGCGCATGTGAACCGGAAGCTTTTGAAATACAAGCTTTGACTGTTGAGGATTTTCTGCCGGTTAAATTGAAAATTCCATTAGTTACGTTGCTATTTTGCATCATTTTTATTAATAATAAAAAAAGGCGAAAAATAAAAATTCTATCTAATTTTATTAAGTATTATTTTATTTCAGTAAATTTTAGTGAACTGAGATAATTTCGTATGATTTTTTTTTTTACTTATACGGTTTATAATTTATAAGACAAATTATTCAGATTTAATTCGATTCGAAATTTTGAAAATTTGTCATTTTTAATCGCGAGGTATACATTTTTTTTTTCAAAACCCACTAGGGTGAATAATTTGAATAGGGTGAAAATTAATGGACGAGTTGAGACAAAATGCCTCATACTTTTAGCTCTATGCATTATGCAAAATAACAAGTCCGAAAATTAGCGGGTCAAGCGGAATTTTTCAAAACGTTCGAAATTTGAATAAATTCGAATACAATCTTATTTTGAATTTAAGAAAAAAATCACGAGGGTACAATTTGCGTTTAAATGTGTATTTGAAAGATTTTGAGGGTTGGCATGAGTATCTTGAAACAAAATATAAAAAAAAATAAACCATTTAATCAAAACAAACTTTACACCAAAGCAAAACAACGTTTAACCTACCGATGGAATACGTCATTGCGGCGATTTCGCTCGCACGTGCCGCCGCGAGCCTGACCGTTTGTACATCTCGCGGTAGTTGTACAGTTCCGCCGAGAAACTCATCAAATTGTTCCTTCTCCATTTTTATATATTCCTTTCCAATATCACTTTTACTCAAATTTTCATTCAATGCAATAAGAAAAAACCAACAACGCGAGTAAACAATTATTGGGCTATTCTTTTGTCGTCTGCCATAAAAATGTCCCTAGTCAATTTGCTGTAAATTCAATGCTGCCAGCTTTGTTTAAATAAAAAACTAGAATATACTCGAAAAAGTTGGTAAAATTCTAGGGTTTTCTAGGGACTTTTTTCTTCATCGTTGCAGCAATTTCGTAACTCGTCGGCATTGATTGTGGTGTATTTTCGGGTTACAACGTCCCTGCGCCTAAAAAAGTCATGTATTTTCCATCTTACACTAATTCGTAAAGTAAGCGAGCGAGAGAGAAAAAGCGAGAGAGGGAGAGCCAGAAAGAGAACGAGAGAGAGAGAGAGAAAAAGAGAGATCGCTGCTACGTGCGCCCGGGGCTCTGATATCGCGCACAGTTTCTCTCATCGTGAAAGAGCCTTATTTCTCATCTGACATATGTGAAAGGTGCCTCTGAAAGTTACGTCAGCAAACAAGGACATTTCAATCTTCTCTCTAACATACCAAATCATCACTGCAATCCGATGAAAAGGTCGTAGACGAAAGACAAAAGTTGTGCAAAACTGTGTCAGACGTGTGGGTCGCCCACCGCGAGACCCTCCCCCCTGCGCGCCCCTAGCAGTCGAATCGTGAAGATTGTGTAATGTGCTGACAACCCACGAGCAAAAAAAAAAAACTTCCCGTCATATCTTCCGTCTCAATTTTATTCATTTTTCATCGCGCATCTTGACGTCAATTAATTGTAAAAGTCATTCTCGTGATTTTTTACGACATGTACACGCGGGTATTAAATAAAGTAATGTGAGAGAGTGGATAACGATAGGACTGAAAAGCGTGCAACTTACACGGGCAACAAATAGAGTGCGACAAGTGTCTGGTGAGCGCGCGTGTGTGTGGGGGGGCCCGTATGCGTGTAAGTGTGTGTGTGTGTGTGGAGCAGGCGATGAGGTATCGTCGCCATCTTCCGTTTGGCAGACGGATGTAAAATCGTCGTCGAGTTTGTAGCCGCTGCCGTTGTCCTTTGTGATTTTTTTTTTTTTTTACTCGCCAATACATATTCACTCGAGATTGGCTCGGATTCACGAGGAGGCACAAATACACGCAACGCGCGGCAACAAATTAAAATTCAAACTCTTCCGTCTAATTTAAAAAGTCGCGCGAGTAAAAATTCGTTAGTAAAAAAAGGTGTTGGCATGAATCTAAAGTAACGAAGGAATAATTTTTAAATACGTTTTTTTTTTCCTTCTAAGTGAATTTTTATAATATAAGTTCGAGAGGTGATATGCGTTTGAAAAATTCGAACGTTCATAAAATCGAGTGACACGAGCGCCACTACGTGTCATAAATTACAGACACGCGCGTTTTTTTTTTGTCACGAGTGCGAGAGAGACCGAAAGGGGAGAACATAAAAAAAACTTGTGATTTGTGAAAATTCGTGCTTTTTTGTTTTTGTGCCAAGTGCTGTTTTGTTTATTAAACGTGGATAATATGAGTTGTCAAAGGAGTGCTGGCAAGATCACCGTTCCCGATGATCTTAGGGACATACTGTTGGAATTCACCATAAGTTATCTTCTTGAACAGCCTGGCGATATTGTCGATTATGCCGTGGAATTTTTCACGCGTTTACGGGAAAATCGTCAAGCTATGCTTATACAGTCAAACAGTCAAACGTGCTCGTCAACGCCGGACGAATCGGTCGAGGAAGGTCAGTCTCTGTTTATGCAATTAATCGCGGGGAAGATAAATCACCATTTGTGTTACGACTTTTATCTCGCCACACACTACCACGTGCATTTTACGCGTTTCTTTATCGACTAACGGCGAACTCGGGAATTACGAGGTGGTTTTTTTTTTTTCCTCTCCTTTCTCTATCTTTTTCATCACTCCGCGTTATATTGCGAACATATTAAGCTTCGCGTTGTTTTCATGACGCGTTTTGTGTCAGGGCTTAATTTGAACTACGTTGTTTTCTCTTATATATAGTTACAATAGAGATTTGTGCCGTAGATGGCACACGCGCCGTTGTCATCACTCATTGAAACGGTTTTTTGTTCCTTCTAACATTCGGGCTTTTAGCAATTTGGCGAATATTTTTATTTTTTTGAATATTTTTTTTTTCTTCCAATTTTGGATAATTATCGTTATTTTTGTTGTTGGTTGGATCGAAAGTCGCTATGGAATGTTTCTAGAGGATATTACAAGTGTTGTGATAAAAAATGCTTAGGGAATCATTGATTTTTGGTATGTTTGCCTCGAGATTGATTAATTTTTATTAAATTTCCATTGTTTTGGAATTTCTAGGGGAATTTGTGAATTTAATGGTGATTTATCTTGATCGTTTTTTTCGTTTTGGACAAATATAGTGAAAAACGCTTAGAGAATTATTGATTTTTTTTTTTTCGTACGTCTTATTGGAATTAATATTTGTTTGTTATTATATTTGGTTATTATTATACCGGAAGTTGTTAATTTCACGAAGCTTTTTTCTTTTTTAAATCGTTTCTTCGATAAACGTAGTTTTTTTTTTTGCATTAAACGACACTATGGAATTTCTCCAAGGATTTATTGGTGTTGTGGCAAGACTGTTTAGAGAGACATTGATTTTCGGTACGTTTCGGTGGGGTTAAATTCCTTAAATTATCGCTGCGATCGTTTTTTTTTCGAACCTTTTCACGGAAATTGTGAATTGAACGGAAAAACTTTTTTCATCGATATCGTTTTAATCGGATAAATGTCGTTTTCGGGTGGATTGAGCTTCGCTATGAAATCTTTTCAAGGATTTACGGGTCTTGTGACGAGAACGTTTAGGGAGACGTTGGTTTTTGGTACGTTGCGTTGGAGCTTGAAATTGTTGAATTGTTGTTGTGATGTTTTGAGTGAACTTGATTAATTTCAAGCCAATTTTTACAAAATTTTTATTATTTCTTTTTGGTTAATTTGTGAAAAAAAATCTTAAAGAAACTTCGCAAAATTTTTTTATTCTTATATTTTTTTTGCTTTTTAATTAAAAATTCTGACAATTTATGAAAATTTATTTCTAGAATTGTTTGATACGATAAAAAATTTCGGTGTATACAGGAGTGATTGATGAATTTAATTCATAAAATAAAGTAACAAATTTTGTCTAAATCTTTATATATTTTAAAGACTTTTTTATAATTGATCGATTTAAAAAATGGAAAAAAATCGCAAAATTTTATGGCTTCTGTCAGGAATCATTTATTTTTATTTTTTTATGTTTTCCACGTTTATAATTTTTCACAATTTGCAACGCAGTTGACATTCAATAGACATCGACGAAATTACTCCACACAAAATAATTTAAAAAAATATATATATATATATTTTGCGAATTTTTCGATTAAAAACTTGTTTTAATTTGCTCAAGTGTTTTAAACCCAAAGCAATTATCGGTGAAATTATTTCTTTTTGACCTCGATATTCCACCTATATGCTGCAGAATATACTTCGTTAATATTTTAATCAATTAAAACCATTTCGAGTGTAAAGTTTGTTTGATCGTCTCTCGAATATTTTAATTTGCAAATTTTAAAAATCTCTCCGTGTTAAAAACTCGAGAGGGACTCACTTTGGGTAAAATTCGTTAAAATGTCACCCGAGGATTTAATGAAATAAAATATTTTATAATTTTTTTATAAATTCTTAGAGTACACGAAATTTTCAAAAAAAAAACATCAGTAATTATTCTCATCAGAATTCTTATTGTTTAAACTAAACATTCCGAGTATTTCGAATAAAATATTATTCTTTGTCAGATAATTATTTCACTTACACTGTCAATTATTTCAAATTTTCTCGTCGTTGTCTTAGTAAATTATTGTTATTACAGAAAAATGTTAAAAGTCATTAAAAAGTTTTTTCAATTAAAAATATTTATAATTTTTTTATAAATTCTTAGAGTACACGAAATTTTCAAAAAAACAACATCAGTAATTATTCTCATCAGACTTCTTATTGTTTAAACTAAACATTCGGAGTATTTCGAATAAAATATTATTCTTTGTCTGATAATTATTGCACTTACACTGTCAATTATTCCAAATTTTCTCGTCTTTGTCTTATTGAATTATTATTATTACTGAAAAATGTTAAAAGTCATTAAAAAGTTTTTTCAATTCAAAAAATATTGACGGTCTTTTTATTAATTCATTTGTTCATTAAAAAAAGCTCAAAAGTTTTATTTTTTCATAGAAAAGTTTCAATCTTTCGATTAAACAATTTTAAAAGTCTTTTCACTTGTGGATGAAAAAAAAAAAAAACCTTTCAAAAAAATTTCAATTAAAAAAAATGTTTTCATTCATAATTTCAGAGCCACCGGTAGGAAGATTTGCTTCCAGGAGGAAGAGTGTTTTTGCCGAGACATATAATCCCGAGGACGATGAAGAGGATGAAGGAGTCAAGGTACAGTTTTTGTACGATGTTCTTTTTTTTTGTTTTTTTCTCTTTTTTTTTTCTTTTTTTTTCGCTGCCTCTACTCATCATTAAATTTCAACAAGCTTTGCAGAGCTCGTGTGCTTACTCGAGGCCTCCGCATGACGAATTAAACCACCTCGAGAGTCGAGTCAGCAATGCTATTCGCATACCAATCGGATGCATGAACAGGTGCAAATGCAGGAACGATGTAAAACTCGACCGAGTATTCTATCTTGGCAAGCGCGACTCGCGTTTTTTTTTTTTTTTTTTTTTCATCGAGGCTGCCACGAATTTCAAAGATACGCAAATTTTAGCACGTCAAAAAGCGTCAAAATTTATCAACGATATTCCCAATTTCAATAAAACGTAAAAAAAAAATTTCATATTTTCTTCCAATTTCAATTATTCATTAAGAAAATTGTCGACTTTGTCATAATAATTTAATAAATTTATTCGCAAAATTTTCCAATATACAAATGAAAAAAATAATAATAATAATGATAATAAAAACCGCAAAAGCGCTAAGAAAAAATTAATCGATTAATCAAAACAAATTATTCATCCATAATGATTCGAACAATTTTTTATACACAACGAACAAGCAGATAATAAAAAAATAATTTTTTAACCAAGACAATTCCTTTTAAATAAAAATCCAATAAATTAATTCTCCGAGTCTCTAAATAAAGAGAAAAAAATTAAATTAACAAGATTGATCGTTTCGTCATATAAGTTTTCAGTTATTACTCTGCGAGTAAATTTACAAAATTATTCTACTCTCGTGTCTATACAAGGCTCGACGGTTTGAAAAGGAAAAAAAAAAAGGAAAAAAAAACATCGCATGTACAAAAAGCGAATATATATTATATATATATATATATCTATGCACACATAATTATGTAAATAACTCGTACGTGCATATATATATATATATTTATCTACACTCGTATAAATTATAAATGTATGTCTTGCGATTAGATTGAATGTACTTGATTGAGCGCGTAACGAACCATTTGAGGGAACGAGAAGCTTAAACGAGAAAATTAAATTCGATTTGGGTTGTATGTATAAAACCTGTGTGTGTGTGTGTGTGAGCGAGAGAGAGAGAGAGAGAGGAGGACGATTGCGGCAAGGAACGGAAGTACCTCGTTGTTAGAGTAATAATTTTCGTCCGCTTTACGAAATTGAAATGCTGTTCTGTTTGTTAAGCCGAGGAGAGCTCTCTCTCTCCTCTCTCTCTCTCTCTCTCTCTCTCTCTCTCTCTCTCTCTCTCTCTCTCTCTCTCTCTCTCTCTCTCTCTCTCTCTCTCTCTCTCTCTCTCTCTCTATCTCTCTTTCTCTCTCTCTCTCTCTATCTATCTATCTATCTATCTATCTATCTATCTATCTATCTATCTATCTATCTATCTATCTCTATCTATCTCTCTCTCTGTCTATCTCTCTCTCTCTATCTCTATCTGTCTTTATTTCTCTTGGTATTTTATCTTTTTATTTCTCTCGGTATCTCTGTATCTCTTTCCCTCTCTCATCGTCACATGACATTCCATCTCGCTCACTCATATTGCCACTCCACCTGCCCTTTGACAATCACAAAGGTTTGCCTTGCTCGATCATGCGTGCGATAAGACTTTATGACGTCAGGGCACATGTTCGATAACCCGTCATACATATATAATATTTATCTACACTATATATAGTAAAAGTATATATATATATAGTAAAAGTATATATGGGACATTTCAGGCCGAATGGGATGTTAGAATAGGCTAGAATGGGCTGTTTATTTTTTTTTATTCTCTTTAGTATGCTTTAGGACAAAAAAACTCTCAAACGAATTTTTACAGAATTTTGACAATAGTTTTTTAATAACAAATTTTCTGTACAAAATTTCCAAACGATCGTGAAAAAAAAAAACTAACAATATTACAAATTCGCTTGGAAAAAAAAAAAAACTGAAAATTCACGTGGTGTTTCTTGCGATGCCCTACAAAGTACTAAGGGATAAAAAAAAATCAACTCGATTATGAAGTCATCAAATTGGCCTGGAATGACCCATAAATAGATATATGGTAAAAAAAATATATAGGAGAATATATAGGAGTCTCTATATATATATATGTATATAGGAGAATATATATGTATATAAGAGAATATATAGGAGTACAATGTGCGCGGGGCCATGCAATATTTCCAACCGTGTTCCCATCAGCCTGGAATAATTGTTAAATCTTCTCTTTTGCTACCCGGGTCTCCTCACTCGATATACTCTCTCAGCCAAGGAGAAATTTCGTCCAAGGTTTTTTTTTTCGCCAATGCTACGTTCCTCTTGTAAATATATATTTTTTTTAAATCGGAAATTCGTTATAAAAAAAATGTTCCAACGGTCACGACTAAAAGAAATAAATCAACTTGGGAATTTGAATGATTTTTTTAAAATCCTTTTGGCAAATGCATAATCTTTGTTTGCAAAATTTGAGGCGGATCGTCTCTCTTTTTTTTTTTTCTTTTTTTTTTGAGATAAACGTGCCAATTTTATGCCACGTATCTTGGCTGCTGAGTGGTAAAAAGAATAATTTTTTTTTCAGGCGTTTCTCGTACATTGAAAATTTCTATTACAGTTTTTTAGATGAGAAATTTTACATTTTTTCCAATTTATTTTTGTATCTAGTCGAGGAGAAATATTGAGCAGGACGTTTTCCCAATTAAAAAAATTAGTTTCAGGTCGAATTTTTACCATTTATGGGTATTGCATGTTACCTTACACCCTTAAGATGCATTCTATAAATTTTTTAGAGTCATAATTGAAATTCTGATAATAATAGCGACATTGAAAAATCGAAGAAATTTCTTTTGCTGGTCCCAAATGGTACATTCATGAAAGGATAAATGTACCATTGTGGCCAAATATTACACTTTGGATAAAAATCCAAAATATATTGCTGATATATTTTATTATACATTTTTTTTTTTAATTGCGCCTTTATTCATACATTCGTTTATCATTGGAAATATCTACATATAATTTTTCAAGCTTCTCCACTTGATTCATAAACTTCTATTCCTTTTAAGCTTTCACAATATCTCGTAAAATCTCGTGATACGTTTTGCTTGTCTCATGCTACTCAATGAAAAATTGTGTATGTTGTAACGGTGAGAAAATCGATATATCTGTGACATGCGCGGCCTAATAAATTGCAAGCCGAAATTGGAAATGTTAAACTCGAAGCTTCCTCGTCACATACACACCCATATATATATATATTTTTTTTTTTAATTTATATATTTATATATATGAATTAATTATATATAATATATATATTTATATATATATATATATATATATATGTGTGTGTATGCATTCTTGATGCAGGATAAGATCCGACCTCGTAAGCAGATCGTGCTAATGAGCGAAAATTTTATCCAGGTCTATTATCTTGTTTTTTCATTCTCTTCACATTCTTCTTCCTCTCTTATTATAATTACATTTTTTTTAAATATCATATTTTTTCTCTCACACACTCACAGATGGTCCATCCAAAGAGCGACGAGCAGCGTTTCAGGCTCAGCGAGAGTGTCAAGACTATTCTACTTTTCCGTGCACTCGACAAGGTAAATTGAATATTGCAATGTCGACGATAACGAAAAAGATTTGCAAAATGCGACTTTCTTACGACAGCTTTTGTTTTTTTTTTTTTTTTCTATAAACATTTTTGTATTTTTTTAAATTATTTTTTCATAGGAACAAATGGCCGATGTTCTCGACGCGATGTTCGAAAAGACCGTCGATCCCGGTGAATTTATCATTCGGCAGGGCGACGACGGTGATAACTTTTACGTAATCGAGAGGTAATTTTTCATAGAATTGAAACAATAACAAAATTCCCATCTCAGAAATGAAAAAAAAAAACTAAATTTATTTTTGATTATTTTTTTAAGGGGGAAATTCGACGTCTATGTCAAGGATCAAATGGGCTCCGACATGATGATACACACGTACGACAACAACGGTGCTTTTGGTGAATTGGCCCTTTTATACAATATGCCTAGAGCCGCGAGTATCAAGGCAAACACAAAAGGCACACTTTGGGCCATGGACAGACAAACATTTCGTCGCATATTGCTAAAATCGGCATACAAAAAGCGCAAAATGTACGAGGATATAATTAACAAAGTACCGATGCTCAAATCACTCGAGGTGAGATGATATTTTTTTTTATTAAAAATGAAGATTTTTGGCGAGATTATTATTATTTTTGTCCAATGACGATTTACAAGACTTACGAAGTATTTAATTTCATTTAATTCAATTTAATTTAATTTAATTTAATTTAATTTAATTTAATTTAATTTAATTTAATTTAATTTAATTCAATTTAATTTAATATATTATGCATGTCAGTAAATGTAATATATAATTATTTTTTTTTAATCTTTTCTTTAGGCTTACGAGCGTATGAATCTCGCCGATGCACTCGTGCCAAAGCACTTTAACGACAATGAGAGAATCATCAGACAGGGTGATACTGCCGATGGCATGTACTTTGTCGAAGACGGACTAGTGAGAATTACGATTCTTGGTGAAAATGGACGGGAAGTCGAGGTCAATACAAGATTTTTCGTTTTCCCAGAAAAAAAAATTTGCCCGAGATATTAAAAAAAGAATGAAAAAAAAAGCTTGCAGTATCAATTTAATTTCTCATTTTTTTTCTTTTCTTTCTCAAGCGTCCATGATTTTTTTTCGTCCATGGTTCGTCCATGGTTTTTTTTCGTCATTTTTTTTTTTCTCGAGACCCCCCAAAAAAAAAAACCATCTATATTTAAATTATTATTTATTTGTATTCTCGTTTTTGTCCCAAACAGATAAATCGTGTTCCCGCGGGTGGATATTTGGGCGAGTTAGCTCTAGTCACACACAAACCGCGTGCCGCTTCCGCTTATGCAGTTGGAAACGTCAAACTGGCCTGTAAGTACGATAATAATTTATTCAACAATTTATCATCCTTTTTCGTTTTTCCTTATCAACTCTCGACGTCACCGAACATGCAAAATTCTTCAAATGTCGTTTTTGCTCCTTTGTCACGTAAATTTATTCCAGTTTTTCGATAGGCCAGAAATAATAATAAAACTTGAAAAAAAAAAAAAAAAATGAAACAATGACGACACTTGAAACGTGACTGGTCGAGCAACAATATCGCGAGTTATTGGATCACCCATTTCTCTCTCCACTTCCTTTTCATTGTCACGCTCCACCGAGTTTATTACATTTATCGACCGATCGCTCGGGCACAAATGAAAAAAATTAATAATAAAAAATTTAAAAAAAAAAAAAACACCAAGTCTGACATCGTTTTGCCTGAATTTATTATTTTCAGTCCTGGACGTTGAAGCTTTTGAGCGTTTACTCGGACCTTGCATGGAACTCATGAAGCGTAATATCGACGATTATGAGGATCAGTTAGTGAAAATTTTTGGAAGCAAAACTGACATCTCCGACATTCGATGAATTGACGAACGAAGGTAAAATTTTGTGCCGCTGTACGAAAAAAAACAAAAACAACAAAAAAATCATTAATCAGACAGTATAGTGACGTTTAATGAGCACAAACTCTTCACCACCTGCTTGTGAACCTCATCTATTTATTTTAAGCATTTTTTCTCGAGATGTCGTTCGTACGACTGTCCACTAGACATTACATCAAAGCCACAACTATATAAAAAAAAACTACTACACATTTACACACATATATACACGCGTCGTTAGAAGCTACTACAAAATTTATACCTATAACAAAAAAAAAGATAAGTCAAAAAAAAGAGAAAAGTGACACTTTTCGTCCATTACTAATTTCCTCGGTAAAAACAAAAAAATGATCAAAGATACGTCAAAGACTGTCACTGACTCGAAAGTATTGCAATTCAATTGTTGTATAACACGCATTATTATTGACCACCTCACGTATCATATCGTGATGAATATTCTATAATTGTAATCGTTTAGAGAAAGCAAAAAAAAAAAATAACACGAGAGAATAAGAAATTCTTGAACTCCGTGAAAAAAAAAAAAACGTGTCGAATGTAGAAAATTATAATATCGTCCGTACATGATTCGGAGTACTTTAACCGAGGGGAATTTATACGCATAAATTTTATTCGTTTCTTCTTCTACGTTTGCGTTTTGCGTTTTTTTTTTTAAATTCAACTATGAAAATTTTCAACTGAGAGACAAGCTTGAGTGCATGTATGAAATAAATAAAGACAGGTTTGGATTTTTTTTGGTACAATGTCATGAGATGTTTCTGAATATTATTTCATGCGTTATATGAAATTGGAGGGAAAATGGAGAAATGAGTATAATTTTTTTTTTTCCTTTTTAATTTTGGGTAAAGAACACAAATTTTGAAATGAGAAATTTCTATCGCGATATTCTCACACGCGCACATTGCAGGATAATAATCGATCATACGAGACGTACGAGATACTTTTTTTTTTTTAATTCGAGTATGAAAATTGCCAACCAAGAGTTAAGCTTGAGTGCATGTACGAAATAACAAGAGACGTAGCTTTGGATTTTTTTTGGTACAATGTCATGAGCTATTTCTCAATATGATTTAATGCGTTATATGAAATTGGAGGGAAAATGGAGAAATGAGTATAATTTTTTTTTTTTTCCTTTTTAATTTTGGGTAAAGAACACAAATTTTGAAATGAGAAATTTCTATCGCGATATTCTCACACGCGCACATTGCAGGATAATAATCGATCATACGAGACGTACTAGATACTTTATTTTTTTTTTCTCGTCAGAATTTTCGAGGGTGTGAAATTAATAGAAATCCATAAACATCACGACAACTTTCTCATTCTTGAGAAAACAAAAACAAAAAAAAAGAAAAAGAAAAGAAATACAAATAGCAACTATCGATTAAATCTTCTACGATTCAGTTTCTAAATGTCGACGAGGAGAAAATAATTTGGAAAAAAAAACATACCGACACTTTCGCGCTAATTAACACTGTGAATGAATGGGACTCAATCGCGAATGATTTTTCGCACAAAATACCTTGCACAACAATCAAACATACGTAGTATATAATTCGCGATAATAAAAGAGAGAGAGAGAAAGAAAAATTCGCGAAAGTCTCTCCCAGTCTCTCGGGATGCATGGTAAATATTCCTATTCTTGTGTGTGGTATTCTCGTAGAAAATTAAAAAAAAAAAAAGTACATCAATTGCCCCCCTTGCGACGTTTCGTCGCGTGTACGTGAAACTCATTTGCTTCTCGGACATAAGTAATTAAAAAAAAACAAAACAAATGTGACAAATAATTTGCTTTTATCAACAGCATGACCGATTTTACGTGTCGTATGCGAGAAGCGTATTATTTTTATACCAATCGAACGATATTCAACAACACAAACAAACAAACGAACAATTAATCTGAATTATAATATACTTCGTAATAATGGTAAACGACGTTTTTCCTCCCTCCTTTTCGAGACTTAAAGACAGAAGAAAGAAACAAAACAAAAAAAAAGTCTCAGCGTGCTGAAAAAAATTAACAAAAAAGAGAAAGGAAAAAAAAAACAATTGTAATAATGATTAAGAATCGAGAGTTTGTGAGCGTACAGTGTGATTATTCGTCGTTACTCATCGTCGCCCTTAGTAATTGATCTTTAAGAATCTCTGAGCGATGAAAAAAAAAAAGAATTAAGTATGAAATTTCCTCGTTTATATTATTATGTCTGTAAGATGTAGTCACGAAACGAAACATTCAACGATATTTTATTCGTTCGAAAATTTCGACGAGAGGGCCCATTATGCGTTCAGTGTACAGACTAGTCCATTTTTTCTCGTGTGCGACAGAAAAAAAAAAACGATTAATAAAATACATCATTAGAGTGTTTTTTCGTTTTACAAAGGACGCTGTTGATTCAGAAAAGAAAAAAAGTGTCAAAATCCATTATTCGTATTAAAAACATGTAAATGTGTAAAAGCGTCCTCTGGTATTGCCGAAAAAAAAAAACAGAAAAAATCAAGAGGGGAAAACAAAAGAAAAAAAGGTGTTAACGAAAAAGAAAAAAGTTTTAAGACTCAAAGTGGCTCTACCAGACTTGATGTTAATGAAAATGGTAAGAGAAAAAATTCGTTTACGCTGTAATCTTCGTAGAGAGAATTCCGAGACATCCCAAAGATAACTTAACTTCAGATCTAATAAATATATTAAAAATAGTAAGAAAAAAAAAAGAAGAAATAATAAGGATCGTAAATGCTGCGGAGAAAAAATCACATAAGTGATTAGTTTAAGAAAGTGTGTAACTAATTCAGCAAGTATATATATATATATACACATTAATTATCTCATTTTCATGTCGAAAAAGTCGTAATTGAATTATCATCCTGATGTGAGAATTCTTCGGTTATTTTTTTTTATCGATTGTCGGCCAAATTAGCTTCGAGGCTGTGCGTTTGATGTTTGGTGCAATTTTATCGACAAGTGACATTTGTAAAATTCTCTTCGCGCGTATTATTCTTTAGTTCTATTAGCACAATGATGAATGGTCGATGAAAAAAAAAAAAAGAAAATAATAATAATAATAATAAAACGTGGAAATTTTGTGAATGCAGATATGGAATTTAATAGTATTAAAAAAAAAGTGGCATTGTAATTGTTCGTCGAGATCGTACATATGTTATTGTATTCTGCTAGGCAATATTTTAGCGAGCTGTTACGAGTGAAATACATTTTATAATGTATGCTGAAGGTTAAAAAAAAAAAGAAAAGTATACAAAGTCGAGTGCAAATTGAAGCGAGAAAAGAACTGAATTGTTGTTGATGGATTTATTTTTAAAGCTATTTAATTGCAAACGAGCGCACAGTCGGATGAAAGGCATACAATATTGTTGAATCTTTTTATTTCTCATTTTATATTTTATTTTATTTTTTCATGCTAGTGCTACTGATTAGCATTAAAACAAAGCAAACATTTTTTTATAATTATTTAATTATTTGTTTTGCCTTCTGTTTACTCGCTTCATTCGTAATTCTTTAGCTAGCCAGACAAACGGAATAACGTAACGAATCTCAATACAAGTACAGAAAAAAAGGCGTAGAGCAAAAAAAAAATGGCTCTTCAAATTACACTCGCGAAGAAAAATAAAAAATCGGTTGACCTAGCGTTATAAATTTTTATGGATATTCTTCGGTAGCATATCTTACTATATTACTGTCGAATTGCTGTTGGTATTTGTATTGCTAAGAGAAAAAGATGTATAAAAAAAAAAAAAAAAGAATCGCTATTATAATTGTAATCGTCCTCGGGAGGTGCTCTTTTTTTTCGAAGGACGATATTAACTGTCTGTGTATTTAATATATCAGAGAGAAAGTCTTGAGGTCAGCTTTGCGTTAATGTGTGAGAACCTTTTTTTTTTTTTTTTTTTGTAAACAATTTTTTTCTTTTTTTTTATTTATCGGGGAGGTAAAATGGATTTTTTTTTAAACCGACAAATCAAACAGAATATTAAATTATTCTGATCGACCGGACTCTCGAGTTCCATAGGCGAGCAATTGAGAATTAAAAAAGAGTGAGAAAAAATTGTCACTCTTATACGAAGAGAGAAATGAGAAAAAATTGTCACTCTTTATATGAAGAGACGAATGAGAAAAAAATGTGTAAAAGCTCACGATTCCGTATGTGTGTCATTGTAGTATGTATTTTCCGCTCAATGGAAAATACGAGAACTTCCGCCTGAATAATTTGTGACAAAGAGAGGCCATTCGAAGAAAAAACAAAAAAAAAAAAGAAACGTCTTCTCAGTCATGACGATCATGCAATGTGAATAAAATAAAAGCATTTAAAAATACAAGCAAAATTGAAGAAAAGCAAAAAAAAAATAATAAACGATCGTCAAAGTCATGAAGAACAAATAGATTATCGTGTTTTTTCTGTTTTTTTTTTCTTTTTTTCAATTAACGACTGAATCAGCTTCGAATGTCACAACGGCTCGAGGGGAAAAAAAAACAAACAAATAAATGAATTAAAAAACTAAAATAAATTAAAAAATGATTGGGTGGTCGCCAAAAAAAAAATAGCTAATATTAAATGTGAATCTCGTCCTAGAGACGCATTATTATAAGTACTTAACCCTTTGACTGTGAGGGAGTTTCGCGTACATAAATGTATACGTCCAAAATTATCGAGCACACATTCGTTATGTATAAATATTTATATATATATATATATATATATACATATATATATATATAATAAAAACAAACTAGGCCAAGAGTAAATTGTCAAAGTCCTCAGGCTTTACATATATATTATCGTAATTAAATTATTTTATCCTTTTTCGTTTAATTATCTCTCAACTTATTCTCAACTTAATTTTTCTTGGCAAATTTCAATGTCGATACTGCAAGACGTGCATGCTGTTCATTGATAAACCTAGGACGGACACTCAATTGTAATAATCAGAGCTTAAAGAACGAACGAGCTTTTTAGAGCTTTTGGAAATTATAGAAATTTGGAAAAGGTGAAAGACGAAAAAAAAAACGTCAGCTTTTTTGCAAACGGGAAAGCACAAAAGTAATTGAGTCCCTAACGGAATAAACAGTCAAAGGGTTTACATGTGTTCTCGTATTTTTTTTTTTTGTTTTTTCTTCCCTAATTAAAAAATAAATATTCTGTGGTGCAAAAAAAAAAAAAAAAGAAGAAAAAAATTAAAGAGAAAAAGGAAAATGTAATCAATTCGGTGCTGGGTATGAGAGAAAAAAGGCGACGTGGAAACGCTGAGATATTGAGAGAACTCGAATGCAGCTGGTCTGACCGAGTTCAAACCATATCATCCACTAATGTAACAGCCATATTTATATTAGGTTTCGAATTGGTATTTCAGACTATTTCATATTATTATATATATTGAAGAATGTAAAAAAAAAAAAAACTAAAAACAAAACAAACAAAATAGCCTTTGAAAGCAACACTCGCGTGGAAGTATTGTTAATTTATAGTTTAATTCTAGTCTCTAAGTTGGCCATTAAGTTATTCGACTATTTATGACACAAATATAATTGCCAATTATTGACGCTAGTAAAAAAAAAAAAAAAATGCTGTATCGCTGCTCGAATATGTCTCATGCTTAAAAAACTTTCGATGTTACACAAACACATGATAAAAAATGATGATGATGTTGGCCCATTCATGATCGAGGGCAGTATAATAAGCATCCTTGCTATCAGACGAAAAAAAAAAAAAAAAAAAAAAAAAACAACAACCATTTATTCATCGGCCATGACAATTACCAAATTTTCATGCTCTTAGAAATTTCATTTCAGACAAGCTTGGGTCTTATTCGAGAAGCGAGCAATAATAAATATATGAAGAAAAAAAAAACAATAGATAGTGTAATCAAAGTTAATATATAATAAATGAATGGACCTGAAAAATAATGCAAAATTTTTTGTGTTTTATATATTTATTTATTCGCAATATTAAAACTTTTTTCATTTTTTAATATCCCATTTTGCCGGCACGCTTGGCCTTTTTTTTCAACGATACAGTTTTCGTCACCGAGAGATTCATGAATGCCGTAGTCAGCAACAATGACCAATTCATCAATTCACGTTGATAATTATCAAATGATTTGTAATATTCCTTTACATGTGAATCAGCGTGAACGGGAATTATCGTGCTATCGTTCTTATCCTGATTGTTTATCAATTTTTCGACGACGCTTTCAGCTGATACATTCTCTGTGCCAATCAACAAATTGTACAAACGTGCTGGTATACGTGGGTGCATCATGTAAACGTTGTTTATTAAACGGCCACCTGGAATTTTTCATGACAAAAATGCAATTTAAATTCATTTTAAGGATGTTTTATCTATAAATTTGTAATTAAAAATTATAATTTATAATTTTTAGTAACTTGAGTTACGTTAAAAAAATTGAAAAAAAAAAATTACAATGGACATCTCAATTATTAATTTTTCTATTTTTTTCAACATCATTGTCAGACTATATTTATGAGTGTCGAGATCTTAAAACTTTGCGAGTATAATATGGAACATCTATAGGGTGGGTGCACCAGTAAATGAACAGGGCCCAGTGAATAAACACTTCGCGCAAAGTATATCTACAGTGATTTTAACACAAATGTTCATTCACTGGTGCTGAATCTTAAGCGTTCATTCACTGGTTCACCCTACGAGAATACTTTTAAAATTCACGACTTTCTCACAATTTTCATCCTATCTAATGATTTTCTTCAATCCTTAATCATGATTCAATCGCAAAAAAAATAATAGTAATAAAAAAAAAAAAGAAATTGACAATCATTACCGCCAAATGGTATTTCTCTCGAACGTAGGATCGTCGCAATTGCAGCGATAACTTGCTGTCTATGTAAGTGGAGATAATAGCTCCTATCGTTCATTCTGGCAAATGGAATAATTGCATCGCTCTCCATTGTGTACACGTCCGAAGATGGCACTTTTGATATAATGCTCGACACCTGTTTCTCGAATATATGTATATATGTAATAATATAAATATGTACGCATACAATTAAGTTATAATTCAAGGGGGATGTCGATATCGACAACCAGCATATTGTACGAGCAATAACAAAAGGCAACCACATACTGGACGCTGTTGATTAAAAAAAACAAAAAAAACATCTCAAAATCCATTATTCGTATTTAAAACATGTAAATCTGTAAAAAGGTCCTCTGGTATTGCCGAAAAAAGAAAATCAAGAGAGGAAAACCAAAAAAGTTGTTCACGAAAAAGAAAAAAGATTTAAGACTCAAATTAGTACCAGACTTGATGTTAATGAAAATCCTGAGACATCCTAAAGACAATTTAATTTCAGATCTAATGAATATATTAAAAATAGTAAGAAAAAAAAAAGAAATAATAAGGATCGTAAATGCTGCGTACATGCTATATACATATATACACATTAATTTGCTGTCCTATAGTTCATTCTGGCAAATGGAATAATTCCATTTGCCAGAATGATTTGCTCTCCATTGTGTACACGTCCGAAGATGGCACTTTTGATATAATGCTCGACACCTGCTTCTCGAGTATATATGTAATAATATAAATATGTACGCATACAACTAAGCTATAATTCAAGGGGGATGTCGATATCGACAACCAGCGTATTGTCCGAGCAATAACAAAAGGCAACCACATACTGAATCGACAACTCCAACGAGGCCATTTTTTATAGCATCATCTTCGAGACTCTGACAATCCCACTGTATTAAATTACACTTTCTGTCTAGTTGTGTCCAACTTATCATATTAGCACGTACCCATACTCCCGTGCATGTTTCAATTTCCTAAAATTATAATCAATATTTTATCACTTTCATCATCAATAATATTGCGATAAACAATTTGGGGAAAAAATCAAAAGTTTCAAGCTCAAATCTCCCAAATTGAACAGCCAATTTCCTAGCCGTTCCACCTTGGGCTCTCGACAACCAATCATCTCGGAAAAAAGTTTATCAAGTTTTCGAATTTTTCATGCGTGTCAGTGAATTTTTGACATAATTAATTTGAAAAAAATGGTGAAAAATATGAATTTTAGCTGAGATTATAATGAAAAATTGGAGTGAGGTCGTCAAAACTCCAGGTGTCGTAAGTACATAGTCGAAAAATAATTGTAAGCTAGAAATAATAATAATAATAATATTTAATTTTATGTAATGAAAAATTATGTATGCAACTATACAGTTCTGACGCATTCATCCAATGGAGGAGCCAATAAATCAACGTTGGCATTAATAACTCGAGTTTTTGGTACAGCTGCATATTTCACAATGGATTTGCAGAAATCATCGAGTGCATCGATATCAATTCCTTGCATCAGCAATACATCATTGATAGTTTTAAAAAGTCCAATTTTATCACGATGAGCAGTAATTCTTTTTAGTCTGCTTTCTATGATGTTGTACCTGTTGATGAATGTACAAATTTATAATCCCGAAAAAATTTATTGATAAAATACGTTATCGATAATAATGAAGAAATTGTCCGTGCTTGCCTCTTTAATTCTTCTATGGTGCTGGTATTGACTATTTCTAAAATTGTTTTTTTTTCTTCTTGCGTATAACTAGCTCCGAAATCGAATGTCATATCTGCAGGTTTATTCGTCGATTCTGATGAAAATTCTTGTAGTACAGAAAATTGTCCCTAAAAAATAAAATAACATCATTGCAATATATATTAGTTCAAACTTTCTTTTTGCCGAAATGTTGCCGCGTCTTTTGATAAAAGCAGAGCAGACAAATATTTAATATCCAACGATACCTTTTTTCGATATCTTAAAAAGGTTTTAGCAAAATTAGATAACGAGTGAGTTATCATTTTAGAAATAAAATGTCGCAATAGAATCGACTATATTTGATCATTCATCAAACGCGAATAAAATAACAAAATATCGGTACTCCACGAAAAATTGTAAACATAACCAACAAAAAAAATGAGTAGATTGTGCTGCTCCATCAACCTATATAAAGTTGACCGGCCGCTTTAACTATTTAACTTTTTTATTTTTCTACTCGTTAGGGAATCGTTTGGGAATGATTGGGAGTCTAATTAAAACGTAAGGGAGTCAACTGATCTTCTTTAATCGAGAAATCAAAATTTGAGTGTGAAATCGGCCGAACGCAATTTAACTATTAACCGATTCGCATGTATGAAGTCTTAATCGACGGGAAATCGTAAGGGGGTGATGAATCATTTAATTAAATCGTTAGGGAGTCTTTAGCTTTTCCGGCAGATCGGAAAAACCATTTTCGATCGGCTAGAGAACGAGTTAATGTGTCGTCTGAAGTTAGCTATAGATATTTCTTTTTCCCTTAAATCTAAGAAATTAATGGATTGACCGCTATAAATCATAATTAGACTAATTATTGCTAAATGATTGAAAAATATAAAACGTTAAGAAATTAGAGTTGTTGTCAAATTAATAAAACCGAAATATCCTGCGGCTAATTTCAAACGACACATTAACCGTAGACTCGTTGTCTGGCCGATTGGAAATGGTTTTTCCGATCTAACGGAAAAACTAAAGACTCCCTAACGATATAATTGGATGATTCGTCACCCCCTAACGATTTCGCGTCGATTTTGACTTTATACAATTGAACTGTTCGTTCCGGTCGAGGATGACGTCACTTCCGGTTAAATTTGATCGTGTGCGACGTCACCTCCTGTTGAATTTGACGTCACTTCCGGTCGCAATGACGTCACTTCCGGTTAAACTTGACGTCACTTCCGGTCGCCATGACGTCACTTCTGGTTTGATTTGAACCCAAACGTCACTCCCGGTCGCAATGACGTCACTTCCGGTCGTTTTAACGTCATTTCCGGTTGCTTTGACGTCACTTCCGGTCGCTCTGATGTCACTTCCGGTCGTTTAGACGTCACTTCCGGTTGCTCTGACGTCACTTCTGATCGCTTTGACGTCACTTCCGGTCGTTTTGACGTCACTTCCGGTTGTTTTGACGCCACTTCCGGTTGTTTTGGCGTCACGTTTGGTCGCTTTGACATCACTTCCGGTCGTTTTGACGTCATTTCCGGTCGTTTTAACGTCACTTCCGGTTGCTCTGACGTCACTTCTGGCCGTGATTACGTCTCTTCGTCAAAGCGACCGGAAGTGACGTGGAGCAACCGGAGACGACGCTATCGCGACCGGAAAATGCAAAATTTCAAAGCAAAAATTTGAATTTTCCTGCCACGACGGTGGCGCCATCGGCCGGCAAGTTCGCAAAGCTGCAAAAGTACAAAGCAAAAAAAATAATTTTCCCGCCACGACGGAGGCACCATCTGTCGGTGAATTCGCGAAGCTGCAAAATTTCAATGCAAAAATTTGCATTTTCCAGAACGACGGTGGCGACATCTGCCGGCGAGTTCGCAAAGCTGTAAAATTTCGAGGCAAACATTTGAATTTCCCGCCACGACGGTGGCGCCATCTGGCGGCGAGTTAGCGAAGCTAATCAATTCGAAGGCAAACATTTGAATTTCCCGCCACGACGGTGGCGCCATCTGGCGGCGAGTTAGCGAAGCTAATCAATTCGAAGGCAAACATTTGAATTTCCCGCCACGACGGTGGCGCCATCTGGCGGCGAGTTAGCGAAGCTAATCAATTCGAAGGGAAAAAAATGAATCTCCCGCCACACCGGTGGCGCCATCTGCCGGCGAGTTCACGAAGCTGCAAAATTTCTAGGCGAAAGCTTGAATTTCCCTACCACGACGGTGGCGCCATCTGCCGGCGAGTTCACGGAACTACAAAATTGAATATGAACAATAAGAACTGTTATTCACTTATGCTTTGACGTCACTTCCCTAAGTGACGTCATTGCGACCGGAAGTGACATCTAAACGACCGGAAGTAACGTCAAAACGACCGGAAGTGACGTCAGAGCAACCGGAAGTGACGTCGAAACGACCGGAGGTGACGTCAGAGCAGCCAGAAGTGACGTCAAAACAACCGGAAGTGACGTCGAAACGACCGGAGGTGACGTCAGAGCAGCCAGAAGTGACGTCAAAACAACCGGAAGTGACGTCAAAGAGACCGGAAGTGACGTCGAAACGACCGGAAGTAACTTCAAAACAACCGGAAGTGACGTCAAAGCGACCGGAAGTAACGACAAAACAACCGGAAGTCACGTCAAAACGACCGGAAGTGACGTCAAAACAACCGGAAGTGACGTCGAAACAACCGGAAGTGACGTCAAAACGACCGGAAGTGACGTCAAAACAACCGGAAGTGACGTCAAAACGACCGGAAGTGACGTCAGAGCGACCGGACATGACGTCATAGGGACCGGAAGTGATGTCATTGTGACCGGAAGTGACGTCATCGCGACCGGAATCACAAGCCAGTCCAAAATTTGTTATCATTGAATCGAGATAATAGTGATATATAGTTAAGGAGCAATAATGATAGAGTAATGTATATTTTATCTTTATTTTATTTATTTGTTCGCGTACTACAAAAGCATATACTTAAATTATATTACACACTTTTTATCATTCGATTTGCCGATGAAACAAAAAAACTTGATTATTTATTAATATAATCGCAGATAAGTGGTATCCAAGTATGAGAATCGTATTTATCGTTTAGCTATATCGTTATATATATCCAAAAACGTGTGTGCTGATTAATGGTTATTTTTCGGGCTTGCTGGTCGAAGACCGGAAGCCCTTCCAAGGCGTGGGTTTGGAGCAGCACCTCTGCAAAATAAATAAATTCAAATTAGTATTTCATTGAGTAAAAATTGCATTATCAGCTGCTGTTAATCGATCTACCTTTGAACAGGTGGCCAATAAGTTATCTCAGAAGTTTGTTCATTACGTTGACGACTCGAATCATTAGAATCATTTCGCGAAGAATCGCCATTGTTTGAATCTCCCGCCGATTCATCGGGAGATCCAGCATTGGCAAAATTTCTCATTTCCGGTGTCTCGGAAGATTCTCGTCCAAGAGGAACAACATTACTGGATAATTGAAGAGGCTCTTCGGCTTTTACAATTCCCAGCAAAGTCTCGGAATTATAATAAGGATAAACCGTATAAACGATCGAGAGAGGTGCGAGATTCGAATATTCCAAATTTCCAGCCTGACACATTTCCATGTGTGCTAGGCACGTACCAAATATTCCCTGTCATAAAAAATCCCCCAAAAAAAAAAACATTCATAATAAAAAATTATTTAATAGTTGAGAAAAAAAATGTAATAATAATTTGTGAAAAATCGTGTAAAACTTACGAGAAACAGCGAGAACATATTGCTGGTTCGTTTCACAAGACTACTGACTACTAAACAACGGAACTCTGCGTATTTTATATAACGCACAAAGAGAGCTCAGAGCTCATAAAACATTTATCGAGATTATACGTATAGGGTAAACCATAACTGTTGTTATAAAATTCTCCTTGGGATCAAAAGTATCCTATTGCCATTTTGCATCTCTAATTTCTCTCCCGTGGGATTAAAATAGCTGAGCTTGTGTGCCGAGGGAACAGGTGTAAAAATGAATTGCGTATTATCGACGTAAAGATTATCAGCGTTGCAAGAATAATTTAATTTATTAAATGTTTAATCGATTATATGCCATCGAGGGGTAACAAATCTACATTGATGACGTTGGGAATATTTATTTCTCTTTACGCCCTTTTGCTTGGGATCCAACGAGACAAGTTTTTTTGTCCTTAAATCGTTTCTCTCTCTCTCTGTCTTATCTCTCGACCATCTCCAACGGTATCACGTTACAGCCGAGCAAACCTTTGCCGCTCCAAGGACGTGGAATTAATGTCAGGGACATTGCATCCAAATCACGCTTAACCCGAACGATTACGGGCTTGTAACGGCTGTGCTCGACCAGAGATCCAATGTCCTTGAGAGATTTGTAATTCTGGAAGTTTACAGAGCCAAATTCCATGATCAGATCGTCCTCTCGTATTCCCTGTAAAGTAATTAAACGTCCTCATCAATATTTAGTATTCGCTTCGGTTTTTCTCCATATTTAAATTTTCTCTCAATCGAGATATCTCGACAACATTTTCACGTTATAAATTTTTAGAAGTTATTAAACAGAAAAAAAAAAAAACAGACAATCTAGAATACATAATTTCTTACTGATGTACTTGAGAAATATTTCATTACCTAAAACACGCTGATTCAACAAAAAATTTCAACGAAACTAAATTTAACTATTATTTATTTTAACAAAATGCAAAAACGTAAGCGTTACTTAAAAAAAATTAACCTTGCTCAATATTTATCTATAGCCATTTACTTAATATTAACCCGCTGGTCAACACGATTTTTTGACACCATTTTGAAATACACAGTGCCATTGGGTCACTGATGACCCAGGTGTAGACCAGACGGTTAACTTTTTATTTTTTTACAATTAATTCCATAATTTTATACATACTGCCAATTCAGCTGGTGATCCAGGGGAGACCAAATTCACCCTCAGAAATGGTTCCGTAAGCAGTACTGGCTCTTCGACAGTGCTACTGGCTGTTGAAGTAGATTCATCCATCTCCATTTTCGAAACTCCGTGAATTTTTATCAGGCCATTCTCAATTTTTTTCATGAGCTCTTTGTGATCGTTTTGCAGGCCTAAGAAGAATCGCCGGTAATAATTTAAGGGAGGCGGGCATATATATATATATATATATATATATAACAAAAGGACATATAGGGACGAAAAAAATAAATAAGAGAAAAAGAATGAAGAATCTTACATATTATTCGGTGACGCGAGTGTCTCACGCGATAAACATCGAGGTCATTTCTTGGATAACCCTCCGAGTCAACAAGAGGCTCGTCCATTCCCACTCGATTCTACGGATATTCCCAAATTTTTATAAGTAATAATTAATAATAATTATTCGAAATGCCACGGAAAACTTGACAGGTCATTCCTGGCGCGCAGGAGAAACGATATTTGTTTTTCCAACGGTAAAAAAAAAATACTTGTCACGCGAGTTGATAATTTTAATAAATATTTTGCAATGCTTACCGAAATCAAAACATCTTTTAGAGCTATTAATTCCGTTTCAATTCGTTCTTTTTCCTTCATTAATTCCAAAACTTCGGATCTCGCAGCTTCTATCTCCATGTCGACCACCATGTTTTTTCGATGTTCGGCGCAACAAAATTCAGGGCCGAATTAAGAGTGACCAGCGCCCCCTGTCTCAGTCAGCAAATTCAGACGTGGATTTAAAAATTTGAAAAAATGCAATCTCATTTATTTATTTATTTGTCAAAACTGTAAGTAAATAACAACTAACAATAGTTCGAGGGATTCAATTTATTTGTAATTCCATGAACAAGTACAGATTTTTATCAATCTTTATTTATTCGATGAAATAATTAACAATAAAATATTTTTAGTAGAATATTATTCAAGACATTTGTAATTTCATGAATAATGCTTTCAAAAATCTCGCTTCATAAGTGACTGTCTGCTTTCCCCGTGGCATCGTCGGCATATCATGAATATCGAAGGGTTGCTCGATCACTGTCGGTATGTCACGGCCATAAACTGTAAGAAAAAAAAAAAAAAAAAAAACAAAAAATTTATATGATCGAAGAATAAAAAATATCGATTGAAATAATTTGTAGCGAATAAATTGCTAACCCTCGCAATGATCAAAGAATTGTATGCAATCCTGCAAAGTCGAATCTTTGAGAACGATAAGTTGCTTGGCGAGTTGTTCGAGCAACGAGAGAAAGCATCTTTTAGCATAAAACCACGTGTCAGTGCCGAGTTTTTTGTTGTAAGGCTCGAGACTCTTCATAACTCGAGATATCCCAAATTCGTAATGTCCCTTGGAACAATAAAGAGTTCCAATAACGAGATTAACGATACACAAGTGAAATAATTTTTTATCCTGTTCCTTGTATGATACAGATTCCTCCTCTTTCTCAATTTTTTTCATCAATTCTTCTGCCTCAGTGTTTCTCGTGTCCATTATATAACTCACGCAGAGATTCGCCAAAACGATTGCGCTGACTTCGAGAATCTGTTTAAAAAAAAATATATATACATCAATAAAGAATAAGCAAGAAAAAATAAAAAAATAAAGAATGAGATTTTTTGTGAAAAATTTGTTCAGCTCTCACATTGTCATATTTTTTCTTCACTATGGGCTCATAAAAGCCAGCAGCTTGATTAAATTTATTCTCCTGCATGAATAGTGTGTGAGCTACGTTGAGTTTCCAGACATCGTGCTCGTTGCAAAAATCAGCACTTTTGCGAAATATTTTCTCAACTTGGGTGTAATTTCCGAGTTCCCAGTAAATTTTTGCTTGTGCCATTAAAACTGGTACATAACGGTCGAGAGCCTCCTCATAATCATTTACAGCTTTTTTTACAGCCACCTCGTCGTGATTCAAACGAGCCTCTTGAACCTGTTTAGTAGCTTTTCGAAGAGCTTCCATGTGTTTGTTGGCCAAATCGTCAAGCTTTCTGTAAGCTTCCTCCGGTGCAGTTTGCTGCGTTATCAGGGCGTCCAAAAAATCGTACAGATACTGCAATTGTGAAAAAAAAACAGATTAAGCATCGAATAATCGTTAATTTATCATTTCGAGATGTTGAGAGATTATTGAAAAAGAAAATATCGATAACTGTCGGAAAAGTAAACAGGAAATTAGCGGAAAAATATATAGTGAGGGAGCCACCGTAGTACAAGTATCCCCCAAATGTAACGAAATTTCGTACGGCCCTGCGATGTACGCATAATTCATATTTTGATCAACTTAACCTGAAAACGTTGTAATGTTTTCATCGATTACCACTCTGCCAACAAATATTTTATTGACAATCATCGAGACGACGATATCAAGAAAAGCTCGTGAAATGATTCGAAAGAACGACTCGCGGTAGAGAAAAAGGAACGCCAGAGTTTATCGTCAACAATGGCGGCAAGCTGCGAATTGAATCAAATATTTCTCGGTGAAATTGCATCCGTACAGAATTACGGAGCTTTCGTGAGAATTCCGGGATGCAAACAGCAGGGCTTGATACACAAGTCGCAGGTAATATTCTTCAATGAGAGAACGCGACAAGAGTGATTTTTGCACCGTCAAAATTTCATAATTGAAACTCAAAAAAATTTTGAAATATTTTTCATGCCCCTTCAGTACTCTTGTAGAAAAGACACAAATGGATAGAAAAAGTGAAAAATTTGAAATAAGCACAGAAATTTATCATAAAATTCAATATTCTATCAAATTTGAAATCTTTGAGTGATTTTAACGAAAACTGAAGCATCAAATTTTTCTTCAGTGTCTAAAAATTAAGTATCCTAATTTTGCTATTTTTTTTTCTTTTCAAGTCCCTTAATTTGGAAATGGTCAATGATTTCCTGAACATTTCGAAACATTTTGAACTCTTGCATAAATATTTCGTTAAATTCTTTCATGTAAATGAAACACCTCTTCTTTGAAATTGTAAACTTGGCGTCAAATTAACATTGCAAGTATATCTATACAGTGCAATTTATGTTATTTTTACTGAGTCTATCTCAGAAATTTATTTTTTATCTATGGCTGACCTTTTATAATTTTTTGACATAGAAAAATGATGCACCTCAAAAGCCTCTAGTTAAATTTTTCCTTACACTTGTGTCTTTTTAAGTCTGGTAAAAAATAAAAAATAGTTTTAATTATATTTCAAAAATTCATTCTAATCGAAATGATATTCTTTTACATCAGGTGAGTTCGTCTAGAGTCGATGATGTCGCGGACGTGCTTCAAAGGGGCGAAAGAGTATGGTGCAAAGTCATAAATATCGGTGATGATGGCAAGGTCGGTTTATCGATGAAACACGTGAATCAGGGCAATGGCAAAGATCTCGATCCAAACGGAGTTGAGCAACAGCTGGATGAGCAAAGAAGAAAAAAAATGATACCAGGACAGAAGAAAGCGATAGAACTTCAGGCTATTCTCAACACGACATGCTCAAAGTGCGGAACCCGAGGTCACCTTGCGAGCGATTGTTTCATGTCTCCTGATGGAAAAAAATATGATCTCATACCAGAAATCGTGGAAACGATTGAACCCCCTCAAACGGACAATACAATTGAGAAGGATGAGAAAAAGACACATTCGAAAAAATTAAAAAAGCGAAAGAAATCGAAAAAATCACATCAGCGCTCGGATGGCAGCAGTGACGATGCCAACGATAGCGAGGACGATGATGAATCGAGCGAACGCAGGCACAAGAGGAGGAAGAAAAAACGCTCCAAAGAATCAAAGAAGAAGAAGAGAAAACACAGCGAGAGTTCGAGCGACAGCGAAACGAGCGACAGTCCCGCTAATCGAGAGGCCAAAAAACGACGTAATAGCTACGACAAAAAATCGAAAAAATGCAAGCACTCGAGGTCCAAACACTCCGATTAAAATTTATTCATTCGCTCGATAAATATGAAAAATAAAACAAACAAATTTAAAAAAAAACGTGAAATTCAATAAATGTATTGTAACTTACCGGTGTGAGATATTTGTACGTCAGATGAACGTTTTCCGCGAGTACATCTGCCGCTAAATCGTAGTACTGATACTTGCAATAAAGTAGCAAAAGATTGGCAAATGTCTCGGGTGGAAATGGATTCTGTTGGAGTAAAAATTGCAATTTTTCAAAACCCTCGGCAGGCTTTGTATCCATGTTTATCAGAGCTTGATTGTGAAGCGTAACCGCATCAAGTTCTTCCTCTGAACGTGGTGGCATGTCCGTGAGAGCTTCTCGTGCTGCTTCGTCTGAAAAAAAAAAATAAAAAAAAATCATGGCGACATTCACACATTCAAAATTAAAATCGAGGATAAAATGATACTCACAATTTTGCAATTGATACTCAATTGCGGCTTTGAGATTGAAAGCTTCGGTAAGAGCGGTCTCGTGAAGTGTCAACGTATTGCCAACACTTCGTACTTCGATGCCCTCGGTCGTCATGCCAACGCTGAGCTCGGGATGTTCTCGTATACCTTGCTCAATAATATCGGCTAAAAAATATATTTACGAAAAATTCATCAAGCCAATTTTACGGACAAGCGAATTTTTAGCAAAATTAATTATTGGGTTGGCCAAAAAGTCATTGCGTTTCTTTTTTAATAGATGTACATCCATGTCTTGAAATATAAATTAATTTCAAGCTGTAAATTCATTATATAATTTAACAGCTAACAGTTTGAGTTTGTTTTAGAAAAAGAAAGTGGAGGATTTTTTTTTTTTTATTTTTAAATTCGTCTACACAGAAAAAATTCAATGACTTTTTGGCCAACTTAATATACGAATTGCCGATGGCGATGCTGCCAATTGACAAAACTGGCCACTGATTTAAAAAAAAAAATCTTCAATACAGACACATCACGATGATGAGAACTGGACGAACGCAATTTTGGTAAGTTCCAGCTCTGGCCGCTAGGATCGCATCGATTAATTAGTTTTGACGATAATTACCGATGTGCTTGAGGGACGCTGCATATTCTTTGAGCCTGTAGTAACACAATGCAACATTGTAGGATAGATGAGGCTTAAAACCAACAATTTGTAGAGCATTTGAGAATTTTTTCAAAGCACGTTCGTACTCTTCTTCCTGGAATAAAACAAAGTTGTATAAAATACTTGAAAAAGCTCTCAAATATCTCTCGATCATCTCTACCTTGTACAACAAACATCCCAAATTAATTTCTGTATCAACATCGTCCTCTGGACACTGATCAATGAGACTCTTGGCAGCGACGATATCCTCCTGTCCATATTTTATAGCAGCCTGAAGCTTTCGTACTTTTGTCTCCAAATTACGATTATCAACGATACCGGAACAAATTGACCAAGCTTCTTGATACAAGCAGGCCTGATGCAACGATTGAGCATAACAGAGCTTATAGATACTCTCGTCGGGACATATGTGTATCAATTTTTCATAACAATCGGCAGCACCAATGAAATCTTGGGTGTAAAAGTAACAATGAGCCAGTAAAGATAGACAGGGCCGTGACTGTAAATGTGATAATTTATTAAAAATATTATCTTTCGTAAATTTTTTAATAATTTTGATGAACGTAGAAATTACAAGGATGTATATATAATGTGAAATTAAGCATTTACTTCTGAATGTGATATCAATAGCTCCGTAAGGATTTGAATCGTTTCAACGTAACGTTGTTCTTTAATCTGTAAAGGATCAGCAATTAATTCGTAAAAAAAAAAACCAAAAAAAAAATAATATAAGCACGTCACTTATCATAGGAGCATAGAGTTTACGTTACCATCGTGTAAATCGTTTTCGTATATTCTCCATCTCTGATCTGTACATTTTGAATAAAATTGGTCATCGTGATGATTTTTTCTATTTTTTATAATTAGATATATATATATATATATATTTTTTTTTTACGAAAAGATAACAGTTACTATGTGCCTGTCAATAATGCATTATTCCAATGTTCGACGGAGCGTTATTTTTGTCAGGTGTTTAGTGTTATGACAGAACGCTTTCGAGCGGCTACCATGACAACCTCCTACTTGGTGGGTGGAGGAGCGATAAAAACTTTTTTCGATCATTTAAGGTGATGAGGAATCCGTACGAGTGCCAGAGAGACGGCTGTAATTATCAAACTAATGCGATTTAGAAATGGTTGAGATTTCGAGGGTATTAGACGTGTCTTAGACTGACAAACGAATGTGGTCCAACTATTTTCTTCCTCAAAATCTGAGCCACCTCTTAAATGGCATTGTTTACCGCGCTTTCTTGTTATCGATTAATCGAAATTATTGCTCGGACCATTTTTCAATGGAAATCAAACGTTTTGGCCAAAATAAACGCATATAATATCTCAATTTCATTAACTACATTTCCCATAACAATATGACAATTTGCTTTTGCCGAAAAATAAATTATTATCATCACATTTCCGTAGCAAAGTTCAAAAAGAGGTTACGTTACGGTTTATTTGCATCAACTCAAGGTGATCTTAAGATTAGGAAAAAGTAGAGAACGGTTTTAATTTTATGATATTTCCTTTTTCGTAAAAAAAAAAAAGTTCTACTTTTTTTTACATATAATTTTTGAAAGATGAGTAATTTCTCTCATGAAGGTTATCTGCATTACCGACGGAGACGTTATGAACGAGACGTAAGAAGCATTTCCGTTCCCCTTTTTTTTCCAAATGGCTCATTTTTCAAGCAAAAGACAGCCGAATGTTTAGACGAGTCCAACTGTTAAATTTTGGTTATCTGAAAGATTAATAATCTCTCGGAGCAAAATGGATTACGGATTTTGTTACCGACGTTTCATTCATAAGTCATATGCGCATAATCATTCCCCATGCAGTTCCGTAGAAAACTCCCATACGACTAGTTTTTAAGCGTTTTACATATATCCCCACTCAAATAGCCCTCTAGTCTTCACGCCTCCACTGGTCATGGTCAACGTATCAGCTGTTGAGAGATAAACAGTTCACTCTAAACCTAATGAAAGTGCTCTTGTTTCTATCTGTTTTTTCTTTTTCGAGGCAATATCAAGCTTCGACTACTCCGCGCGTATAATAATTTATAATAGATTTAATCATGGAAAGATCCACATGCCAAGTACAAAACACCGATGATAAAGAAATCATAACAATAACAACCGAATGGTCCGATGAGAGCTTAAAAGTAACGGTTTTGCGACCCGGAATGATTCCATTAACCGGCCAGGTAATACAAAGTTTTACTTCATTATTCGTTTGAATATTAAAGTGATATATTAATATATGAATATAAATATTTATTGTAATACAGACAACCGTAACTCAATTACGAGAATATCTTCGGAACGAAATGCCGAGAGAGCAATTTGTCACCGATTTAAAAAAAGAGATATCAGGAAAAGAAAAAGAAATTAATTTTACGCTCAAAGAATCGAAGCTGACGTGGAAAAAAAAAATTTGGCGAAAAGGAATGATCGAATTGGTGCCGATAGTCGATGTCGTGACTCTGGCCGATGCGAGCTTAGGATGGTTGAGCGACTATGCTAAATTGCAAGATTTACACAGTCGACAACGCGAAGAGAATGAAAATAGAAAACAAAAAATTGAACAACTTTTAAGAACAATGAAAGACATGGAATCTACGAAAAGAAGCATGGAGGACGTGCTTTATCAACAATTTCTCTCGGTTCTCAATACGAAAAAACGTAAGATCAGGGAACTCGAGGAGGAATTGAAAAATGCCAAAAATGATAATTCGGTCTATGATGTCGAGACCGACGAAAGTAATGACGAGTCAGGAGAATCATCGAACCCACCTCGAAAGACTAAAAAAAAATTACGAGTGTCAATGCCGAATATGGCGGCCTCAACGAGTAAGAACTCGGAAACTTTTGTTAAATCTTCTCCCGAGAGCGAAGACGATTTTGAATTGAAATTCGTAGACAGTCAAGATGATGATAAGAAATTAAAGATGGAGGAGGATCCTGTGTCAGATCTCTTCTCGCAATAATTCAAATTAGAGCTGTAGTTTGGGTGCAATATTTCGATTAAGATATAAAAAATTATATTTTCATAAAATTTGTTGGTCAAATATTATATAGTAAATTATATTATTGTCTTGTGTCATGAGATATTATATTATATCAAAAAAATGAACGAACATTTTTGCTAAATTAATACAGATCGAGAAGATTTTTTTTTACTTAATATCCGAACGATAAAAGTAGCCAGGCTGCAAGTTTGATTTTTTTAAAAACGAGTGTCCTCGTGGTTGTCTAGGATTTTCGACCCTGCGATAAACATTTTTTCGGGTTATTAGACCAAATCGATTGCAGGGAAAGCTTTTCCAGGTGGGTTCAATCATCTCCCAATGACCAAACGGACAAGGCTCTGATTCCCCGAGAATACCCATTTTTTGAAAAAGCTCAAACGGTGTCGTTGCTTCTCGAATTGGTCCAGTCGGTACACGATAGGTCAGAAAATGAGTCCACGGATAACGAGGTGGCAAACTAATGCTGCGTTCATATTTCGATTTCTCGATACCATAAAGTTCTCGTACGGCAGCGGAAAGTATCTACGATAAATCATGATAAAATGTGTAAATGATAAAATGTGTAATCGAAAAGCACGCTTTGATAGCACGGAAACTGTACAAATATTAATGGATTTGAACCTTTTTATGAGCCAAATCACGAACTCCAATCTTTTCAAAGCCAAAAGTCTCGAGATACAAAAGGCGTCGACCATTGATAAAATTTCGACGAATGCAATCCTAAAATGGAAGACCAAAGAATTTTATTATTAAATAATAGTATTTTAATTGTACGAAAATGAGTGCTAGCGATATTCATAAATGGGCCAACTTGATATTGGGGTAATCCAACAGTCTTTATTAACCAATTGACGATCTCGTCTATCGTCCATTCCCAGCAACGAGGCATTGATTTCACGTTCGCAAGATCACCAGCATACTCAACGAGTTTCGGTGGTGAAGGCAACCATGGCCTATATTGCCTTTAAAAAACATTCAAATATTAGTAGTAAAAAAAAAAAAATTTACTCAGATGAAAGTTTTTTTTACCGATTATCGGTCAGTTCATCGGGATGCTTTAAACTCACGGGAATCTTGAATTGAGTATTATATTTCAGTTTATTCATTTTGCGAATTTATAATTGCTACGAAAATTATCCCTGCATTTAAGATTTTACACTGCCATAACTACGTCAGATCTTTTGTCATTTAAACGGCTCTGTCACAAGCCACAAAATACGAATTTTAAAAAATTTATGTGATAATAAACTGTTATACTCTTTTAAAATGATAAAAAATAAAAGGAAATCATAACGCATGGAAGAATAATTTAAAAAAATATTTATAAATGATCCTTATAGCCCTTTTGTGCCGTATCATTCAAAAAACGCGCGTTTTATGTTTCTCGGCTAACTTCAAAGCTATAATGTAAAATATTTTTATTGGTACGCCTGATGAATATACGAACGAGAGCAGCCGACTTGCCTTGTCGACCGTCCCTGCCTCCTCACGTCCTCACATTTACGCAATAGTCGGCCTGTTATATCGAGGTGTATCGAGTGGGTTGTCTCACATCAAATTTCAACGAAAAAATTTGTGAAATTTAAACTTTCTAGAGAAAGAAAGGGAAAAAAAAATGTTGCGTATCGTAACAGGACGAGTTAGCGCAGCTGTCAGGGGAGCAATTATTCCCCGAACACTTGCCGTTGGTGGGCAAAATGTTCGTGCCTCGCACGATGGACCTCAGGAAACTGACGAGGAATTCGACACAAGATACATAAATTTTTTCAACAGAGCCGACATCGATCATTGGGAAATTCGCAAGGCCATGAATGATTTGGCTGGTAAGTTATTCATCTCTAAATTCTAAATTTCGTACTTGAAAAATCTGTCGACACTTTTTTTTTTCATCAAACTTGGAATGAAATCCCATCAATGCCATCTATATGAGAAATCTTAAATTTTTTTCTACTCACGACAGAATTTTTTCAATAATTTTTTATATCAATATAGTATAAAAGTGGCGAAAGAGCGTATTTATAATATTGGCACGAGATTTTGTTTTTAGCCGTTAAATTATCGTCAAGTTTTTTTTTCATCTTCTTTTCAGGTATGGATCTTGTCCCTGATCCAAAAATCATCTGCGCTGCACTTCGAGCATGCCGACGACTCAACGACATTGCACTTACCATCAGATTTTTGGAGTGCGTCAAGGATAAGGGTGGACAATACGCAAAAACGATTTATCCTTATGTTCTTCAGGAGATTAGACCGACCTTGGACGAATTGGGTGTCAGTACACCAGAGGAGCTCGGCTATGATAAGCCAGAATTGGCACTCGAGGAAGTCGATGACATTCATTAAATAATGCGAAAATCAGAAGCTAGTCATCGCTTTGACATAAATCTACCGTCAATATGATCTTCTCATATTTCGTCTTAGTTCTAAAACTCTGCTATGAGAATTTATTGTACTTTCTCTTGTAACTGTTAAAGCGCAACAGCAGTGGAAAAAAAAATGTTAATAAAAAATCATACACTTTCGCAGATGCAAATATTTTCTTCGCCGCAGCAAAATCAGCTTTTGTTTCTTCGACAAATTGTGAGGGTCAATAGAAACAAATGATATGCACTATTACATTTTAATGTTTTTTTTTTTTTGTCCACTTGACTTCTTATAATATAATTTCTAAGATTCGGATGAGACTTGATTTTACTTTTTACACGAAATAAGAGAAGAAAAAAAAATAATAACGAAAATTATGACACGACGACGACATATTTACAAATTACATGATACACAAGAATAGAGTTTCATATACATGTTTGCCTATAATGTTTAAAATTCATGGTACAAGAATGTTTTTCTTTTTTCTTTCGTCGATGTTTGACTCAAGTATTTACACTTGGTCAATTTTCTCTTCCAAATATCGCTCGTTATTAATCAGTGAAACGGAAAATAATAATAAGTTAAGTCTCAACAAGGTTTTTTTTTACAGTATACAAATATTTACCGATATTCATGCGACTTGCGCAGCTTGAAAATAATACAATGATTCATCTAGCCATAATTGTACAATATGTATAATATTATGAAAACATTGTTTTGTTGATGATAATGATACAAGAGCAGTTTATTGTTTCAATGTTACGAGTTTCATTAATCTTGAAATAATCAAATGATAAGAGCAACTGAAGACATTAAAAGATAACAAAAGCTTTTTTTTTTATTCTTCAAGTTTGGGTTCAAATTGTACGAGTAATTATTTTCTGATAATTGCAGAAAGTTTTTTTTTTCCTTTCCCATTACTATTTTAAAGAATCGCAAAGGAAAAGTCTGGACATCATTAAAATTATCTGGAGAATACATTGAAACGACGAAAGTGAAAAAAAAGTCAGAAATTACATATAAACTACGTTACTTTTTTTTTTTGTTTTTAATATACACCGCAACATTGAAACAAGATTGCACACAAAATTATATATATATATATTTTTGTTTTTTTTTTTTTTTTCGTTTTTCAAACGTGGTACAATAATACCTTATAAATAAATAAAAATGACTCGGACATTAAATGCAATGAAGGCACGGTTCAAATGGTGATGGAAAGTAGAACGTCAACCGTCGTTCCAAGATTGAATCGCTTTTTTTTTCTTTTTTTTTTTTTTTGGCAAAGATCCACAAACATTTATGAGATCATAGCTCGCGACTGAACGAATTGGTGCGTTTGCATTTCTAAACCGTACGTAATTCTTTGTTTTTTGGTCTTTCAAAAGTCCACATGCTTAGCCTATTTGTACCCGTCAGAAATGCTTAATTCATTTTATTTTCTGTTTTTTTTTTTTCTTTTTTTCTTCTCCTACTATCAGTGCTAAGAACCAGGCTAATCAAAGTTACACTATTATATCTAATAAAATGGTACTACAATTTTCAAATGAAAATTATTATATCGCATTCTTAAGAGATTATCCTATTAATTTATCATCTAATTGTGGATGGTCGATTATAACCGAGAATCCAGTACGTTTTTTCTGCAGTTCAAAATATTATACTAAACTAATATATGACGTAAAAAGTCTCAAAGTACCAAAGATCATTGTGTGTGAATTGCCACATTCCCGGCATCAACATGATGAGCCAAAAATCAACGTGAATCAAATTGCGCAGCATTCAATTGTTCAATAAGACGGTAAGTTTGTTTTTGAGATCATGAATTTGATGAAATTAATTTTCGTCTTTTTTTTTTTTAACTTTACTAACTACTTTCCAAAATTCCGATCGGAGATAAGCTTTTTTTTTTCAGCTTATATCGATCAATATTATCGAGCTTGATAATATTTGCATCGCACTGACGTTCCCAGGGATGATCTGTGATTTTATGACTAGATAAAACAATAATACCTAACGGTTGTTTTTTTTTTTTTAATTTTATTTCTTTGCTTTCTTATTCCAAGGAACGTCATTGATACGATGCGTTAATGATAACTCTCGATATACTTATGAAATGAAAATCTATGATAAAAAAATCCATGGTAGACTCAATGTAGCTCAATGATTGTGAATGATGAACTCACGAATCAATAAATATATATATATATATATATATATACATATATATATATTTATATATATACCACGTTTTTTTGTATCCAGATAAAAATACAAACGTCACATTACACCCTTAATTCAGTTGATTAAAGACCATTATTTTTTTCTGCTTTTCGTCTCATAAACACGTAACACATTTTCTAATTGTTATTATATATATATATATATATATATATATATATATATATATATATATATATATATATATATGTATATATATATGTATATATGTATGTATAATCAGCAAAATCTACCACACAGTGACATACAAACTTCTCAGTTTTCGTTCACATTCAATTTATAAGATGTACATGAAAATTTCACGACTTAGCCGATGAAAAATCTCAAAAACCCAAGCACGAAAACACTCTCATATCTATTCGTGACAAAAAAAAAAAACATTTTGTTCACTACTGCACGCTTAAAAAAAGTTTTTTTGGTAGACCCGTTTCGGTTTTTTTTTCTGCTTTTCTCTCTCTTACTTTTTTTTTTCTGTTTCTTTGGTACATACAAAGCCCGTTTATCGTACAGGTTTGATTTATTCCGGACTACCGACAGTCTGCTGTTGACTGTCCTCGTCCTTAATGACCTCGGCATGCATTGCTTTGGTCAGTACATTAGCATCCTTAAGTGATATTACTTGTAGAACTTGATGTTCACCATTAGCATTTATCACGGTCATCGGATGACCCTGTATGGTAACAGCCTCGATTGTCTCTCCATTTCCTGGTTCGACCTTTGGCACTTGTACCATTGGTGTAACATGCATTGTACCGTCGCTCTGGATGTTGGCCACCATTGTCTGATACATGCTCGCCGATACAGGAACCGTGATAACTCCAGAAACAGATACCGGATAGCCTGTAACACCGAAACCGACTGGTCCTATGTCTTGCCCACGAACCTTTAAGGAAGTACGACTATTTTTGTTGCTTTTTTTTTCATTAAAAGATTTGTCTTTTCACGCATACAGACTATCCTGTTAGCCGGGGAGTCAACAAGCGAACAAAAAACAATATTTAGTAGTAATAAAATAATATTACTGGATTATTAATATTTATTTAATGCAGAATTTATAATTTTTGTACTTTTATCATTTATTATAATTATTTTATAATTTTTTATTTTGAAATATTGCTGTCAAAAAGAAAAACCGATTGTCTTAATTTAAAGACTGTCGTTATAATTTTTTCACACATTGAGGGCTTATTAAAGATTTTCAAAATTATTGAAATCTCTAAAAGCTGAGATACATAGCATGAAGTAAATATTGCAAGTATAGCTATAGCATGAAATTTATATTATTTTCGATGCTTTTTCAAACTTGTCACGAAAAATTTCAAATTTTTAATTCCCAAGTTGAATTTTTTCGTATAGTCGTACCTCCTTAATCCTCTTTGGAACAAATAATTCATGAATTTCCCCCCAAACGAAACACTGGCAAGGGTAATGAACAAAAAAAAAATATATATATATATATAAGAGAAAAAACGAAGAGGATGTGCCGAAAAACAACTATAATCATACATACATCGATAACATTCTTATCACTGGACGTTCAATCGATTGTTTCATGTCTACGATTTTTTTTTTAATGGGCGTTTGCTCATTATTAAAATGCCAACAATCGTTCAGACAACGAGGACAATAATGATTGCTTATATTATTCATAACTGACTTGTCGCATTGCCGCGAAAATTACAATTAGGAAGAGAAAAAAAAAACCGATAGTTTCATTTTCATTAAATTGATATAACAATCTTTGGCGTGATTTGCAATAAATTAAGCAAAAACCACCCAAAAAGAAAAAAAAATACAAATTCACAACTAAAAAGAAAAAAAAAAACAAAATACAAAATGATGACTATACACAAAAAAAAAAAAAACATAAACGTAAAATACTCTATGTACAGCCGCTTTATTATTTTCGTCTTAATTAAAAGTAAAATAAACGATAATAAAGAGTGCGGTAATTCGCAATAGGATAAGGTTTCGAATTTACGTTTTGGTACGTTTTGTTTATTTTTCCTTTTTCTATTCTCTCTTTCGATTTCATTAGATAATCATTGCGATTATAATTTTTTCTTTCAAGTTTTAAGAATCCATTGACCGATCCACAACTCGTGTCAACTCGCGAATTCGACAAAATTCACGAGAGAGTCAATTCCGATGAAGGGTTTTTCTAAGCTATTTGAAAGCAATTTTCTTTTCTCTCGTATGAATTTTACTCACATTCATTGTTTTATTGTTTAAATATTATGTACATGCGGATACACTTAAATAAATGCCGTTTATCTCGTTCTATGCGTTTCAATGAATCGCGATATCTTACTCGCCAAGTTTTTACTTTCTTTTTCTTTTTCTATTTTTTTTTTTTTTTTTTTTTTTAATGGATACGTTGCAATTTTTATCTTTTCGTTTTTTTTACTCACAAAATGTTTATCTCTTACGCGAATTTATTTTTATACATTCATTAATTCGTCATCGAACGGACATTTTTTATGGTTTGTTTTTTTTTTTCCTTTTTTATATAATGGCCGACAATGTAACTGCTACAGAGTCTATAGGAACCGCGACGCGTGTATGTGAATTTGATAATGGACTCTTAAAAAATAAAAATAAAATAAAAAAAAAAAATTAACATAAAAACAAATCAGTTCCTAGCTCCTGAGTTGCAGTATTTACAGTACCAAAAAAAGATCAACTACTAAAAAAAGAGAGAACACAATATATATATGTATGTATATATATATATATATATACATATATATATATTGTACTTCGTTGTACGAAGCTCAAGAACGAATGAAATGTCATTCATTGGATTCGCTGCAGGCAGCATGCAAAAAAAAAAAAAAAAATCATAATAATGAAGGGAGGATTCTGATGCCAGTTTATCGTTTCCTTTTTTAGCTTTTCTTTGTGTTTTTTTTTTTTTTTTTTAAAATCTCTTTTCTTAATAAATTCACTGCTCGAGTAGTTCCTGGCCGGCGACGGTGCAGAGCCTATAGAAAACTGTTTTACCGTGTCCGTCCTCGCCGGTGAGGATAATTTGACCATCTTGGCCCAAGGTCGCCTCGGTTACGCTGTTCAAATCGACAGCTACGCTTCCCTCACCGCCGCCCGAAACTTCCGCGAGCGCTTGAACCTCGCCCGTGCTCGTGTGAATCTGAAAATTGGCAAAAAGAAAAAAAATCATTAAATTCACAACTTAAAGGCAAATAATAATTAATAAAATGTATAAAAAAAAATTAATTTACCGTCGCGACTCCTTGAACCTGTGCAGTCGTTCCGTCAGGTAACGTGATAATCGGATTGCTCGGATCCACTTGAATTATAGAAACGGTCCCGTCCGGATTCGTTATCGTTTGTAAAACGGCCGTTGGATATTGCGCCATCTGTGTAACACAACGCGAAACATTCAAAATGAGTCGAAAAATTAAGAAAAAAAAAATCAAGTTATTTGCCTACGTGCACGAAAAAATGGTACGAAAAAAAAAATATATATATACATATAACGAAACTCAAATAAGGGAAACCAAACACCAAAAATACAAAAAAAAAAAAAAAGAAATACAAAAATGTAAATTTTTGATAATGAAAAATGGAATAAATCTTTCTTTTTGTTTCCTTTTTTTTTTTCTCATTCTTTTCAATTATGTCTCAGTCGAAAAACACAATTGAACGGAGATGCAGAGATGTCACGTGACAATTCGTATACATCAGCACGGAAGATGAGCGGAGCAACGCAATTTTTTCTCTTTCTATTCTTTTCCTTCTTTCGTGTATGAAAAATAATATATGTAAAAATTTCAAACGGGGGCCCGGAAAAAAAATAAGAGAAAAAGAACAAAAAATTGAAAAAAAAAAAAAAAAAAAAAAAAATCGATAAAAAAAAAGATAAAAAAAAAATGGCTATCGATACGCTGTTTACTCTGCATTGCTCCGTTCGATATTCCGATATCTCGTGCATTCCGCCCACGAGCACCTGAGCAGTGGCAAGAGATGTGGGTGAAGCGGAAATGATTTGGGCTGGTGAAGAATTTCCCTTAGATGATCCGCTCAGACGAACAACTCCCACCGTCTGTTGTTGCTGCTGCTGCTGTTGTTGTTGTTGTTGTTGCTGTTGCGATTGTCCCTGCTGATTTGACGAGGTGTGAGATGAGTGCGGTGTCGCATGTTGTATCAAAATATTCGATTTGTCGTCATCCTCGCTGAATGCAGGCAGGAGATCTTCTCTTCCATGGAACTTGTAGCAATTTATAACTATTTGTCTCAGCGCGTGCGTCCAAGAGATCTGAAAATTGTAACGAGGCAAAAAAAAAAAAAGATAATTATTTTGTTTCAAAATTTGTGAAAAAATAATATAAATGAGATAATGAGATGATAAAAGTAGAAGAAAAAAAAAAATTATAAAAATTCAGAACGCACAAGTACCCGACAAACCTTTTGTTTTTCATCCTCGGAGCGCGCGTCCATACGAACATTTGCCCATGGCAATTCTTTTGGCCACCATGGTGGTCTTGTGCTTTCTCTTCCCCAGCCTGGCTTACCCCGTCCCGTCGAATATTTCAGCATCAGCGGTATAAAAGCTCGTAACTGTGCCTGTGTCATTTTTTCAACAGGTGTTGGGATACCATCGATAATTAACGGTGGTAATTCGTAAAGCGACGGATCATCCTGTACCGGTGGAGGTGCTTGTTGGGCCAAAGCGCTCTCGAGCTCTTCCATTATCATACTTTTTAAATTTTTCACAACGTCCTCGAGTGGTTTGGCACCAAATACTTTATAACTGCTGTTTGGCTTGCCTGGGGTTGCTACAAGTACAACTGCTTGTTGGCCAACACGCGTCGCAAATTCGTCTATGGTTTGCTAAGATTTCGTGAAAAAAAGAAAAAAAATTATTCCAATTAATTATCAATATTTTTCATTGTATGAAAATTTCTTAACAATTTTTTATGATTGATTTTTTGTTTCTTGCTCACTTTGAGTTTTCTTAATAGTCTATTCTGTTGTCGCTTCCTGATGCTGGGATTTGTCTCAAAGCTGTGAGGTCGTTTTCGCTTTTTAGCAGAAACAATCGCCGCTGCTGCGGCAACGCCAATGGGGCCTGAATGATATCGTAGCATTGAGTATTATCGTTTCATTTTATCTTTCCGTGTCAGTGTAAAAGCAACGAGAGAGAGAGAGAGAGAGAGAGCTTGTTATATGTATATATAGTTGGATATACATAGAGATGTATAAATTTTTGTAGAAATTTAGAAATTTTTATTTCATTCGTTTCGACCAATAGAAAAAAGAAAAAAAAAAGATTTGTCGCAAGCTCATTATTGCATTACACTGACGAAATAATGTGTAATAATTATATTTATCATCCAGCTAAATTACAACGTGCATAAAATGTAATAATAAATAATCCTTTGTTTACAAATAGCAAATTCTACTCGAATTTTATTCGTTATATATTTGAAATTGGAGCTTTTTTTTTTTGTTTTGTATAAAAAAAAATTTTTTTTACAAATTACAAAATACGATTAATAAAATTCGAAAAAAATTTGCTCTGTTCGTTCTGTACAGGACGCGGAATCCTGTGCAAAATTTTTCACATTGCATTGGAGAACGATCTGAACGTGTTGAAAATAAATAAAATATGCCGGAGAGAAAAAAAGGTAAATAAAACAAAAAAATATAAAAATCACCATGAATATTTTTTATTTTCCAACCTGCAGCTGCTAACTGGGCTGTGACGTCATCGTCCATAGCAGCACTGAGGAGATCACCCTCCTCATAGGCGTCTGAGCCACTGCTGGGCTCATCATCGTCATCGTCCGAAAGCCTGTCCATTCTGTCCATAGTTCCTGATTCTGTACTAGGTAAAGATACCATCGTCTTCCGTTCCGGGCGGTTTTCCTTTTCTTTTTTTTTCTTTTTCGTTTTTTTTTTTTCTCTTACAGATCGTGCAGTGACCCACCAAATTTCAGACGAGCCGCAACTTTCGATGCTTCTGCATCACCTCGACCTGTTTTTTTTTTGTTTAAATAAATTCATCGATTATTATACATTTATAATAATAAATAAATCAATATTCATTATTTACAATTTTGATTTCTCAATTTGGTATAAATTAACTAATAAACTCACATACAGAGTAATTTACTTCCTTTTATAGGACATTATAGGAATAATATTTAAAAAAAAAAAAAAGTTATTCATGCAAATTCTGAGCTTGGAGATTTTTCTACTGATATTTAAAAAAATCAAAGAATTTATAGTTCCATTCCGAATTTAATATCAATCAGACTTTGCCGAAGTTCAATTTGTATGTAAAGTTTCAGTCCAGAAGCCCACAAATTGGACAATGAATAATTAAGAAAAAAAAAAATGATTAGATATTTAAAAAAAAAAATCGTTTCTTAAAATCTGCAATCTTTTTTTTAATAAATTAAAGTTCGTACTGTGTCTTCTAGATTGACGATAAACGTAAAAAAAACTTTTACTCTCGAAAGTTCAATCGAGCTATGTTTTTCAGGAATTCACCCCTTACAGCCTTATTTTTTTGAAATATAATAAATTCTATACGATATAAACAGCACAAAATCGATTCGAAACATTTTTGGATTGTAATTCGAAATTTGCAGGAAAATTAAAGACATTTGCAAACAATTTAACATGTGAAAATGTTTTGTTTTTTTTTTTTAATTTGATACACTGTGAGTAAAAAGGAATATTTTCATGAATTCAGAACTTCCTGTATGAGGAAGGAAAACAAATAAGAAAAAAAAACTGAATTATCGACAGAGCAGAGGGCTCTGTAGGGCAGACCATGAGCTAGTGTGTTTGGTGAGTTTCTATTGGCATAGACTGAGTCATCATCGACGAAGGAACCCTTTGCATCTGCCATAAAAGCCACACGATTTCCCCTCGAATTGCCCTAGCCCTACCTACGTTAACCTAGATCGAATATAAGGGTGCATACTCGTGATATTCATTTCCCCTACTACATCCCCCTCTCAATCAAAATGTCAAACCAAATGTAATTTTCCCATCGCGACTATAAACAACATCTGATATCCTTGTCGATAAAACAAAAAACAAAAAAATGCACGATCTCGCGATAAAAGCCAAACGAAGCCTGAAACATCGAGAGGATAAAATTCATAGTTATGAGATATTTAAAAATCGAACGTAAAATCGCGTTCGTGCAAACAGCCCCAAACTATGAGGGGTAGCGTGAGTCTACATATATACATGTATATCGAATTTCCCCATTATCGACAATAAACATAATAATTCACGAATTGGCGCTCGTGTCCCGGAAATTGAATGAACCAATAAATCAACATGAGGTAATTTCCGGCTGAGAAGAGATTTTCACGTGTATGAGAGGAGAAGAAAACGTAGGAAAGTAAACGCGGGAAGGAAATCTGAAAGATTTATCAAGGAGGATGAAGAGGAGAATGAGGGGGGGTGGAAATTTATCGTTATGAAGATGAAAACCGAGAAGTAGAGAAAGATACTATAGCAAGCATGTCGAACATTGTTGTTTAGCAATGGAAATTGACAGGCAAGTTCTCTCTCTCTCGCTCGGAGAAGAAGAAGAAGCAGAAGACAGAGACTTGGATGAGAATGGAGTGGATAGAATCGGCGCGCGAACCAAGAATATGGTAGAAACACGACGGCGCGTTTATTCGAAGAGGCAACGGGTATAAAAGGGGGGCAAAACACGAAAATGCGCAGGGCAACATACGCAAAAGAGAACGACGACGACTCCGAGGCTGAACGCAAAAGCCGCGCGTTGGAGAGCGCGCGCGAGGAAAATAACAGACTCGCGCGTCGGAGCAAAAGCTTCATGGAGCAGGCCCAGTGTAAATCGGGAGTTGCGTACGCACCTTGTGTGTGTTGAACACTCCGTGTGAGACCCGCGGTGCGGTTTTCAAGCACCTCAGGGGCCGAGGGGGGGAGGAAGATTTGACTTTGTGTTTGCCGGATGATAACGTCGTCGACGTCGACGCCGTCGCCGTCGTCGTCGTCGTCGTCGTCGTCTCCGTCGCGACTCTGGAACGTCTCAGCGTTGAGCGAACGAGCGAGCGCGCACACGCACACGGAGAGACACGAGCACAGAACACACACACACACACACACACACGTGCACACACACCACGCCCTTACGTAGTGAGTCGCGTCTCGTACATTTTTTTTTTTGTTCCCCGTCGTAACGCGCGTGTGGGTTCGTATTGTCGGGCAACGGCCAGGAGTGCGATAATCAAGCGTTTAGAATTTTCAAACGCTCAGCTCAACCGGAAATGCGTTGTTATCGTAGCGTAAACGAGCTCGAGATTGTCTCGAGTAACGCGAGAGTACGCACAACAGCCACCATGAACACCATGGCAAGATTCGCAAGCCAGGCACAGACACTCGTATCGATCGGTTACGCGGTCCTCCATCTCCACCACAACAAACCGCGGGCCAGTGTCGCGGCCATTTTGTGCGAGCCTGCGCGTTAAACACTCGACAAGCAGACGATACGAATAATCACGCGTTTATGACGTTAAAAAAAACAAATTATACATATGCTCACGAGAATCTTTTGCGTAAATTATTTAGTGACACGTTGAGGATTATTTTTCAACTCAGGACTTACCGTTTGAGCTCGAATTTGTGCTGTAATAGAGGAGCGACGATGGAAACACCAACCACCATATACATGTATACGAGCCTGCAATAATGTGATTGGTTGAATTTTCTCGCTGGGGTACGGCGTCATGGCGTCGTGTATCCATGATTATTCAATGCTATTGGTGGCTGAAACACGTGACTACGTTTTCAGAAACTTTCTGAAATTCACACGCTGTTAGGGACTTATCAGAGAGTGTATTTTTTCTATTGGAAATCTAACCTGACCTGCGGCGGGGAGTCAGGAGGGGCGGGGTGGGGGGGGGGGGGGTGCGGCGGCCTGAGACGAGAATTAAATACTTGCGACGAATTGGAAGCTGACAGTAATGATCGGGAGGTTGAAGTGAGTAGAGAGTCGATGAGTAATCGTATTTTATCCCTGACGTACGGAATAATCGTGTAAATATTTATTCTTTAAAATTTTGTATGATTCAAGCGTGGCTTGATAAAAACTGACTATATCGATTTTTCACGCGTGTGTGTTCCGATAAAATGTTTGGGTTTTGAATTACTTATATCAAACCTCTCGGGTTTCGCAATATTTTTTGGCATCGCTTGAGAATAGTAAAATAGCAATTTCTAGGCAAAATTTATACATAAAAAAAACATTTCTCGATAAACAAAGTCTCGGAGGACACTCTAATTTTTGTTTTTTTTTAATAATAATAACATCATTTAAAATCGCGATTTTAAAGTTTCGAATTGTTGTCAATCTTATTTGTAGATGCAAACAAATATTTACGAGACCCGGATTACCCCCAATTGGGCTGTCGCCCAGACGGCACATACATAACCTCCAAAGTGTGAATTTGATAAATTTTATAAATTCGAGGCTTTTTTCTTTTGTTTTTTAAACGAATAAACAGAAAAAGAGCGTACAATTTTATGAATTTCGTAACATTATAAATTATTTAAATATTCCGGTATGAAAACTGGAGAAAAAAAAAATTTATTCTTTTTAAATTCAAAGCTGACATGGTAATATTCAATGTTAAAAAAGTGTCTTGTAAAAGTTTTATCGATTTTTACTGACCGGAAGTTGAGATAAACGGTATAAAATTAATAACACCGCAAGTATATCTATATATATAGATAAATTTGCAGTGCTTAATAAATTTTGTGCTAAACTGATTTATATTATTTTTATCATATCATTGATACTGTCTGCAGAAATGAGAATATTAATTTTTGTGAAACTTCGTGGACACGAAATTAATATATCAAAGTTTCAGATTCTTAATTTGTAGATTTCCTTGGGGAAAAAAAAACTCACTCCGCTGCAGATATCCGGTGACCCTCATTACCCCATGGGACCTGAACGCTGGCGCAATCTTGCTGCCTGATGTCGAAATATATAAACCATTTTTAAATTTTTCGGCTCACGTAAAAACGCCTCGAGTTGACAAATAAAAAATATTATTATTATATTTACAAAAATTGAGTTATAAAATTTTTATAAATTTTTCAAGATCACGGATTAAAAAGATACATGCTAAAAATACATTTATTAATATTATACAAATATTATTAATAATATTAATCGTATAAAAAAAATGGTGTAAAGCAGCTTTACATATCACATCTGGTTCGGGTATAGTTGAAAAACATAAAAAATAAAACGCGACGGAAATTCGCCGCCTCCCGCCCCCCTGCAATTCAATATTCTCTAAGCACTAAACAATTTGATTTCATTCGAACGCATTTATCGCGATGTGCGAGTGTCATTCTGACGAAGGAATCTGCGCATAAACATATCTTGAGAGCTTTTGTAATTTTCACAAAATATATATATATATATATATATATATCAACGAGTAGACGGAGGAAAACGATGTCTTCGTCAATTTTTCACTCTCTCTGTCTATCTCAGATCACTAAGCCCAGGGTTTATTTTTGTTGCATAACTTTCCAAACCAACCAGGATCGCACAAACAAGTATTGTCCTGTTGGCAGGTGCCATTTCTGCATGCCCTCGTGCATGCCGAGCGCTGAGGTGATCGTCGGCCAATTTCGCAATGATCACCCTTAAAGCCAGTTGGACAACGGCAGACGTTATTTCCCTTGCATTTTCCCCCGTTCAGACAGGGAATAACGCATTTTGCTGTAAAGAGAAGAAAAAAAATGAAGTTGGAATTTTTTTTTCGTGCATTATAATTGAATAATCGATTTTTGATTATCGAACTTCGATTATCGATTATTCATTATTTACTCACAAAATTCACAGTGCAGTCCAAAGTAGCCTTTGGGACATTCGCAAGTGTCCTTCTGAATGCATTTGCCACCATTCAAGCATTTGTCTGTACAAATTCCTAAAAATACAAGCTCATTAATACAAAATAATCTTTTTTTTTTTTTTTTTTCATTTTCAGATAAGACAATTTTTTTTTTCCAACGAAAAGCACTGAAAATGCAACGTTTCGGATATGGAGGATTACGGCTTTCAAGCACGTTTTCTGCGGCTACTTCGGAAACAAAAGCTGGCAAGCTTTTGGATAAAATAATCCGTGTGAATCATGCTGGTGAATTGGGAGCTGATAGAATATACGCGGGCCAAATGGCTGTGTTAGGTAAGTTAAAAATAACGTTGAAGTGAATTAAATAAAAATTATTAAATAAGTAAATGAATAAAAAAAATATGTTAAGGTAAAACGTCCGTGGGTCCGACGATCGAGCACATGTGGGATCAGGAGAAAAAGCATCGAGAAAAATTCGAGGAATTAATAAAAAAGCATCGCGTAAGACCGACAGCAATGTTGCCAGTCTGGAACGTGGCTGGATTTGTTTTGGGCGCGGGTACAGCACTTATGGGTGAAAAAGCTGCAATGGCTTGTACAGTTGCGGTCGAGACTGTGATAGTCGAGCATTACAATGATCAGTTGCGTTCCCTGATGGAAAACGGCGAGAAGGAAACTGACAAAGAATTATTAGAAACGATTCAAAAATTTCGCGACGAGGAACAGGAACATCATGACACGGGAATTAATCATGGGGCCGAGCAAGCTCCTTTTTATCAAGCACTCACAAATGTTATCAAAACTGGCTGCAAAACGGCAATAGCCATTTCAAAAATTGTTTGAGAAAAAGCACACAATTTATCTTATAGTCGTGTAAATAATTAATCGTGATATTTCACGATCGTTTAAAAAGTATTAAATCAATTTTTTTCTTCTTCACTTTTCTAACTATCTCGCTTAAGTTTTTGTTTACAACTCGATTACGAATAATAAATGTGATTGTTTCATCTCCGCTAATTCCACTTGGTTCATTCTTTTTTATTTGCATTTTTCCCTATTTTTTTTCTACTTTAGTCATAACTCGCGGACTCTCATATTACTGTATATAGTGTAAAAGTGCCAGTAAGATTTGAAAAATCAGCCAATTGTTTTTTTTTTAAGTTTATAATACAAAATATTCCTTAGAAATATCATTTTTTTTTCATTTACCTCCCTCGCAGTATGGTCCCTGAAATCCTGGCGGACACGAGCACACACCCGGCGCTGTACAATTTCCACCATTCATGCATTTCGGATAACAGAGAGCTTTTTTGCAATGAGGCGGTCCGAGATAACCATTTGGGCATGGCCCTGGATTGGGCTCTGAAATTAAAATTGACGAAAAAAAAAAAAAAAAAAAAAAAAATAAAACACACCAAGTTAGAAGTCTTGAATTTTTTGTTTTCGACCTGATCAACACACTGCAAATCTCGGAGAAAACAACTCTCGTGTGGCATAAAAAAAAAATACCGAAAAATGAAAAAACTGCATTTGCAGTAAAAAAAAAAAAAACGCGTTTTAATAACGATAAAAAAAATTACGTTAAAAACATGCTCGGATCATTGCTCGTGTAACGAGACACGCGTTGGAAAATGGAATATAAATTTCAAAAAAATAAGCAAAAACAACAAAAAAAAAGAAACTTCGTGCTTCTGATAGTTGTAGATTTTTTTTTTTTTTTTCATTCTGACGATGTGTGCCACGCTCGTTTCTCAGACTGTCCCGATTAATTTCGATTCATATTTCAAATCGAGTGAGACACAAAAGGGGAAAAAAAAAAAAAAAAAAAAAAACTACAATGGCATGCACGAAAAATTGAGTGATGATTGATATTACTGGTGGATACAGAACTGTATGTGTGAGTCGAGAAGTGGTGATCTTGGCCGCGACTGACGGACTCACCGCGCACGGTGCATTCTTTTCTCAAGCTCAGACGTAGGGGTGTCCCGTTTAAAGGTTTACCCTTCCGCGTCTCAATCATCAGTCCAATGCCCAACTGTGCTATTCCCGAACTGTTGCCAGAGCACGGCAGCAGTACACTGAATTCTGAATTTGAGAAGGAAAAACAAAAAATCAAAAGATAATAATTAAATTTGAAGAATTTTTTTTTTCTAATATATTTTAAATAAATTTATTTTTAATAAATTTGAAGATAATATTATAGAATTAATATAATTAATAGAAAAAAAAAAAATAATAACATTTTTTTTAAAATATTACATTTTATAAATGTATGAATTTTTATTAAAATATGAAAAATTAAATAAATTATAATTCTTTGATATTGATTTATGTTTACATACCCTTTGGCCTTTTTGGCACACGACCTCGTGTCTTGATTGTTATCGATGGAGTTTTTAGTATCGACTCATCGAACGATTTCAGTCGATAAAAATTGTAATAATACTTCTTCACGCCAGATTTCCATGTGAAATTAACGTGAGAGACCTCGCTCGGTATTATCGGTAATTTACTCTCAAACTCGGGATCCAACAGATAGGAGAGAACTCTACCTTCGGTAATTGCATAAATTTCCATCTCGAGACCTAAAATTGAATTATTATATTTTTTGTTTCTCGACTATTTTCAATATCAAATATTATCAGCGAGCGTGAAATTTTTTATTTATTGCTGTGTCAATAATTTTTATATTATACAAAATTTGCAAGTTAACGAACCGATTTTTTTGCTATAAAAATCGTTAATTTTTCGTTAAATGATATTGCTGGACGTGATTCTCAATATCAAATATTATCAGCGAGCGTGAAAATTTTTATTTATTGCTGTGTCAATAATTTTTATATTATACAAAATTTGCAAGTCAACGAACCGATTTTTTTTGCTATAAAAATTGTTATTTTTTCGTTAAATATTATTGCTGGACGTGCAAAATGGTCAAGTGATTATTTTGAGTATTGAAAAAAAAAAGAAAAATTGCTTCGGATGCGTGAGAAAAGAATCCGAAAGGATGAATTTTACCCGAAAGAATTATATCGCATACATATATATATATATATAGTGTGCGACTGCAGAGAACAATAATATTTTGCGAAACTCTCGTGCGTACGATAATCACCTTGAAATATCTTGAACACGGTTTTACGGCTAACGGATATCCGGTACTTGTCGAATTATGCGAGATACGTAACATATTTGAGATAAAAACAAAAAATAAAGCATCGAGGAAACTATATATATATAACGCTACTCGAGGACCGGACACGCACGCGCACAGAGCATATTATAGAGATTGCACATCATTGCCCCTCGAATCGAGCACCGATGTGAGATATTATCATGAAAAGATATCAGACGTTCCCGTATTAGATTATTTCCGTATCTCGCGACAAATGCGACAGACATATAATTGTCCTCTCTATTACTCAGAAATTTCGCAAACGCATCAAAAATACCGTTTCGACGTAGATATAAAATATATTCGTAAAGGCGAAAAAAAAGATTGTCAAAAAAAAAAAACCAATTTTTAGGACTAAAGTCGATGTAATGTTCATGAAAACTCCTCAAGACAATAATTAAATGTGATGAAAAAAGTTTTGTTTTAAAAAATATATGATTTTTTTTAAATTTCGTTCTTTTGCAGCTAATTTTTTGTTTTATTTCTTCTTTTTTGGCATATAATATTTTAGTAGCATCCGCAGGGGGAGGGGGAGATAAAATATATTCGTAAAGGCGAAAAAAAAGATTGTTAAAAAAAAAACCGATTTTTAGGACTAACGTCGATGTAATGTTCATGAAAACTTCTCAAGATAATAATTAAATGTGATGAAAAAAGTTTTGTTTTAAAAAATATATGATTTTTTTTTAATTTCGTTCTTTTGCAGCTAATTTTTTGTTTTATTTCTTCTTTTTTGGCATATAATATTTTAGTAGCATCCGGAGGGGGAGGGGGAGATAAAATATATTCGTAAAGGCGAAAAAAAAGATTGTCAAAAAAAAAACCAATTTTTAGGACTAACGTCGATATAATGTTCATGAAAACTTCTCAAAACAATAATTAAATGTGATGAAAAAAGTTTTGTTGTAAAAAATGTTTTTTTTTTAATTTCGTTCTTTTGCAGCTAATTTTTTTTTTTCATCTCTTCTTCTTTGGCATATAATATTTTAGTAGCATCCGGAGGGGGAGGGGGAGATAAAATATATTCGTAAAGGCGAAAAAAAGATTGTCAAAAAAAAAACCAATTTTTAGGACTAACGTCGATATAATGTTCATGAAAACTTCTCAAAACAATAATTAAATGTGATGAAAAAAGTTTTGTTGTAAAAAATGTTTTTTTTTTTAATTTCGTTCTTTTGCAGCTAATTTTTTTTTTCATCTCTTCTTCTTTGGCATATAATATTTTAGTAGCATCCGGAGGGGGAGGGGGAGATAAAATATATTCGTAAAGGCGAAAAAAAGATTGTCAAAAAAAAAACCAATTTTTAGGACTAACGTCGATATAATGTTCATGAAAACTTCTCAAAACAATAATTAAATGTGATGAAAAAAGTTTTGTTGTAAAAAATGTTTTTTTTTTTAATTTCGTTCTTTTGCAGCTAATTTTTTTTTTCATCTCTTCTTCTTTGGCATATAATATTTTAGTAGCATCCGGAGGGGGAGGGGGAGATAAAATATATTCGTAAAGGCGAAAAAAAAGATTGTCAAAAAAAAAACCAATTTTTAGGACTAACGTCGATATAATGTTCATGAAAACTTCTCAAAACAATAATTAAATGTGATGAAAAAAGTTTTGTTGTAAAAAATGTTTTTTTTTAAATTTCGTTCTTTTGCAGCTAATTTTTTTTTTTCTACTCTTCTTCTTTGGCATATAATATTTTAGTAGCATCCGGAGGGGGAGGGGGAGATAAAATATATTCGTAAAGGCGAAAAAAAGATTGTCAAAAAAAAAACCAATTTTTAGGACTAACGTCGATATAATGTTCATGAAAACTTCTCAAAACAATAATTAAATGTGATGAAAAAAGTTTTGTTGTAAAAAATGTTTTTTTTTAAATTTCGTTCTTTTGCAGCTATTTTTTTTTTCATTTCTTCTTCTTTGGCATATAATATTTTAGTAGCATCCGGAGGGGGTAGGGGTAGGTCGTGTCAGTTTAAAAAAAACTGTCTATATATATATAGAATAATATTTTATGGACTCACCGCTGAACATTTTGATTTGTTGCTGATCGATCCAGAGTGAAATGTCACCTGCCGGTTTGTGGCCGTTTCCGCTACGATGATGTCTCGCCTCAGTTTGATCAGCCGCGAGAATAATAATAATTGCCGATGCAATGGCCAAAAAGGCCGAAGCCCATGGCATGGTGGCAGCAGGTGCTCTGTTTACTCTGACACTCGTCTCTTATTCTCTTCTTCAGCGTGATTTTCGTTTCCAACAATCGTTTTTATTCTTCGTCGCTTCGCGATCTTAACAATCGTTTTTTTTCGTCTTTACAATTAGTTCCGTCAATTGCCACCGTGTCGCACGAGTCGCAAGATTTTCAAATATCACGCCGGTTATTGTAAACTTAATAAAAAAAAATATATATAAAAACAATCAGGATTAACGAAAGATTTCGTTTTCACGCACTCGACTTTTTCTCATTCGCCGAGCTCTTGGATAATTTTTTTGCTGCCGTCAACCGATCAAGAGGACCGGCGAGACGAACCGTTGCAACGAAGCTGCTGCTTGCTACTGGCACGATCGTGCTCGGGAACAACTTTCCTCGTTTGTCCTCTGTCTCTATTTGTTTTTTGTTGTCGTGAGTATTTGCGCCAAAGTGTGTGTGAGCTAGAGGGAAGAATATGCGTGGGCGCGTATGCGTATCGTGAGAAAGGTGGCGCGCGCTATGCGTCCGAAAGATTGAACGTGCGTGCCGCTTCGTTGCGGCTAAGTAACTGACTGACTGACTGACTGACTCAATGAGCAGAGAGAGAGAGAGAGAGAGAGAGAGAGAGAGCCAGACAGAGAGAGAAAAAAGCCTCTTCTTCTTCTTCTTCTGTGTGTTTCGAGAGCTCTCACACGCCGCGAGATCCCTATCTACACATTGCAGTCCCAATCGTCTCAATACTGGGATAAGGGTGCGTGCACACAATTCTACTGGGTGTGTATACCTATATATATATATGACTATAATATATCGTTCTGTCCGTACAATTTATATGACTATATACATATCGATGGTCTAATATATGTCAAAAAAGGCATACGAGCTTCTGCTTATATCACACTAAATATGCCCTTTCTACTTTAGGCCATCGATATCGATTTTTTCTTACACTCTATATTACTATATATGTTTCCTGTATATTATTATGTATATATATATATATATATATATATATATATATATATATATATTCACAATGTGCGTATATAAGGTGGGTGCGAACGGGGCAAAAGGAGCAGAAAAGCTCTACTACAGGGTCTCGACAATCTCCCGCTGTGAAGAGTAAAAGGGAGATTCTCTCTCCGCACTTTCTCACACACAGCTTCTCTCTTCGCAACTAATGCCCTCTCGGCAAGAGACCGCGATGAGAGATATCTCTATCTTCTCCCCTCCCTCGTCTGTCAGTTCCGACACTCGCAAACGTGCCGATTTTTCACGCCACTAAAGATTTCTCACGCGAGAACGGTTTCATGTTGTCTTTTTCTTTTCCTTCTATTCATCTCCTTCTTCTTCTTCTTCTTCTTCCTATACAAGTGAAGGACCTCGTATATAGTTTCCTTTCCAACTATTTTTTACGATTTATTATTAAATGCTATGCGAAATGTCTTACGAAATTTGCAACAATTTGTATTTTAATGAAAAACAATATGGCATCATTCTGTGTTATATATGTATATTAATTTATTTTTTCTAAATTTTAATAAATCATTTCGCGATGAATTCGCGAATACTATTTATATATCGTCTAGAGGTAGATCGGAGCTTCTCGGGTTTCGCAATATATTCTGCCAGGAAACCACTTGTGGTCGGTCCGAAGTGGTCTCTCTGTTGAGGTTCGCGGACTCTTGAGCGAGAGAGAGAGAGAGAGAGAGAGAGAGACTCCGCGCGTCTTCGCGTACGAGAAGGCTCGTGTGTGCATCGCAAGGAGAGGCCCGAAGGAAGGAACCAGTTTTTAACATCAGTTCGCCGTCCGGACTCATATATATATATATATATATATATATATATATATATATATATATAGCCAACTTCGTCTTTGCACTCGTCGAGCAGGAAGACCCGAAGTCACAGACACATATATAATATCTCATACATAAAAATATATATGCAGAATCGTCCGACCTTGTTCTCACGACGTATCTTTGCTGATTTTTGCATCGTTGACGGGTTGTAATAGGCGGGAGCGCATCACGCACTGCCCGCTACTTAGCGAAGTGAATCATTTTCGTCCGGCAGCCAAAGAGAGAGAAAGAGAAAGAAATACCAACTTGTTTATTTTTTCCTACATGCCCATTTAGCCCCACATATATACATATATCACTGCCCATGGCGAGTTACAAGAGCTTCGCCCTATACTGCTGTAATAACATATAATTGTTACGTATATAACTCTTTGGTCTTGTCGAAGAACCCAAAAAAACTTACGATCGATACGTGCCAAGACCATCAGTTGCTAGTAGTGCTCGCGCGAAAGAGGAATGTTATAATTATTTCATTTTTTCGCCGGAAGATGGCAAAACTGACGATGATGAAAAATAATATAGAATATGCGAATGTTTTATTATACTCGGAGAGATGTCGCGAGGGATATAATATCGTCTGTTGCAGGTTAGCCAAGAGATGATCGGATGACTAAAGTTGATAACAGTGTCCATTGTATATCTTTATAGTGTCTCGGGGAGGAATGAGAGCTAACAAATGGCTCATTGTTGTCTCTTCGCGTATGCAAACGTTCCTTTCTCTCTTCTTTTCCTCCTTATCCTTCTATTCTCGAGAGTTTCGTGCAGAAGACACGGATCTGTATGTGCTTATACCATGACCTCTGTGAAAAGATCGCGCGCGTGCTTGCTATTGCAGCAAGATATAATTTTCTGCACACGATTTATTTTTCTATCTCGAATGATGGGATCATTTGATTTATTATTATTTGTAGAATATAAAAATTAATAAAACTTCATTCTGTTTTTAATGCTCGAATTCCTGCGTTTATAATAATAACAATAATAATAATGGCGTTGAAGCAGAGACCGTTCGATGGACACCCTATATAAGCCACCCATAAGATAGAGTCCCGAATACGATTTATAACGTATAATTGATCTCTCTCTCTCTCTCTATATATATATATCGTGCGAATGCGTGTCTTGTAATATACGATGAGAGATTCGAATAACACACGGAGAGAGCAGTGCAGGGGAGAGAAACCAAACGATTGAGGGCCGTCCGTGCGAGCGCTGCTCTCGAAGCCGCAGTCCAGAGACTTGCCGGTTATACTCGATTCTCGATCGAAAGTTTTTTGCACTGAGAGCCTGTCTCTCTGCCCCTTCCTCCTTTTCTCAACGACCGGCGATCGTCGTCGTCGCCAAAGTTGATTGAAACTCCCCATTGAATTGCACCATAAATGCTAATGCAGAGGGCGCACGCGAGGAGTTTAAACCAAAATAGCATATACATATATATATATAACTCTCGTTTCTCTCTCTGATCGATGCTCCACTTGACCTCCTTTTTGTCGTAAAAATTCAATTGGAACGAAATAAAAAAGGAAAAGAAAACAAAGCACCTGCAGTGAAATATCTATGCAAAGACATGAACGTTCAATTATTACGTTTGGTTAACGAAGAGGAACAATTTAATCCAACAGGAAAAAAATTGATGTTTAATTTTTTGTATATTATATCGTGGATTCTAACCTAGAATACTGAATGGAGAATCAGAAAAATTAAATTCGAAGCTGTTTATACCTTTTTCCCAATACATATTATATATTGAATGTATACAGGCAGGTCCCTCTTCAATTAATGTTCCATTAAAATGAATATTTTAGAAATTTTCAAACATCGATGGAATATTGTTAAATTTTCATTAAGAAATTATAAAAAAATTGTGTGTCATATGGGAGCTTGCAAAATTGTATTTTCAATTATATACTCTTCTTATAGATTATAATACGAACGGCAAAGCCCGAGTGCCGGTTCATTTATATGCACGTTTATATCTTCACATGGAAAAGAGAAAAAGATCGCGCTCGATTTACATTTCTCTGGGATAAATCCTCGGCGTTAACCGCAAGTTCCTCACTTCATCCGTCGCTGTCAGATGGCGCGCAGGGGGGGGGGGCTGTTTTTTTTTTTCGTTTCACAATATAATTCACATCGTATTATATATCCACCCGTGGCAATGTCGAAGGGATCTCTGCGAAAGGTACGTCCTCGTCTCTCCGTTCGTCGTGTTTCAACCACCGACGTGTATAAAGGACAAAAAACCTGCCCGAATAATTACAATATCGGTCAGATCTCGCACGACTTCTGTCTCTCGACGTCCATAGGGAGAGGGGATAGACGAAAAGAGCGAGAGCAAAAGAGAGAGAGAGAGAGAGAGAGCGACCCGTTCGACCAGGCCCTGTTTTTCTCTTGGACAATAACGAGATCGACCCAAGAGAGAGAGAGAGAGGGGGAGAGAGAAAATAAGGCCTGCAGGGGGTCGAGAGCACATCCCGTCGCACTTTGTAACGCTTTAACTGACCAACACCCTATGATGATCGATCGAACGAAATGTATATATATATACACACACAGCTGTAAAACGTGTATATATATATATATAGTTGGTGGTATAAATAAGCTTAGGATTTTGACGAGCTCGTAGAAAAGGAAACGATGAGATTTATCGTTTTTTTTTTCACGTCAGGCTATTAGTTAGTCCGTCCGAAGATTTCCGTGGTTATGTTACGAAGGCGAGAAAAGTCAAAGATATATATATATATATATATATGTATAGAGGGAAAAAGGTTAAACCCTACAGACGGAATATATATCTGTATAGCACAGGGGTAACGATCTCTCGCAGTATTCGTGACCGTGGAAAATAAATGAATCTTTCACTCGCTATTCATGATTTCGATTGGTTTTTTTTTATTGACATGGGGGGGGGGGGGGAGGAGGATGTTACATGGACGTATGATGGAATGCACGTTATAAAGATCGAATAGTAAAAACTAACAAGAAACTTAGAGTAAAAAATTAATCATATCGCCTAACTTTTTGTTGTTATTTTTCTCGTATGGATATATCGAACGGAATAAAAAAATTGTATAATAATAATGTTTTGTGATTGCGCGCAAATTGCGTTATAGCACGGTTTATTTATTTTTTCACTCGTTTCCTCTCTCTCTATTTAAAAAACATTTTTTATCTTCTTCTTTTCTATTTAACTGTAAATCGTCGAAAAAAAAAAAAAAAATTACGATATATCTCGCATTTAACTGTCGTAGAAAAAAAAAAATTATAACCTAAAACGTAGCCGCCATTCATCAGAATGTACAGTATATATGGTACATAAAAATCGTGTTGTTCTCGTTTTGTTACTCCTTTTGTTAATTGATTTCATCAATAATGTATTTTTACGTGTGTACGTTCCAGCATTGCAATGCCGAGAAAATTGATTTCTTTTTTTTTTGTTCTCCTAATAATAATACTAGCAAGATAGTGTACAATGAAAAAACATGGGCGATGAACCAGCACACGATAAATGTATAATGAAAAAAATGCTCGTTATCGCCATTTTTTTTTTTTTTTTTGAGAATGAATCGCTCGTTTTTTTCTTTTTCAATTATTAACTAATCAAAACGTATTTTTTTTATAACAATTAACGTATGCCGGTTCGTCGTTCGATAGAAAACTCGCCTATCGATTAACAAAACATCGTCAATCATAATAACAATACAACAGAGCATTTTTAGCATAAATATTCAGAGGACTATCAATGCTGAGATTATTATGATTATCATTTTATTCACTAAGGCGGGGATTAACACGGTGATCAGGCATTAACGACAAGCGATGTGGTTATTTTTTATTTTTTTTTTGATTAGTTTCTTTTTTTCATTGCATTGTTATGAAATTTGTGCATTACAGGGAGAACAGTCGTCTCTGACCACTGTGCGATAGTTATTTACTTTGTTTTTGTTATTTTTTCAAATTTTGGTGCAAATCCGATTCGAGTTTGATGAATTATGAGAAATTGTCGTGTTTATATCTGTGATGAAGGATTAAAAAAAAAAAAGTCCCTAGCTCATGGTGTGAAGTAATACTCTGAGTATTTCTTGTAATTTGAGGAAAAAAAAAGTTACTATGAACAACACGTGAGGTGGTGCAGAAAAAATATTTATAAAAAAAAAAAAAAAATCACAAATCACTCGTACAAATATATACTGGAAGTTTACACAGAGGATCGCTCTCTGGCTTGGTTAAATATCTATCTAATTTGAGATTCAAGGCTCGCGTCGTCGTTTGAGATAAAACCCGCGAGGATTTTTTTTTTCTCTTCTTTCTTTTTTTTTCGTTTTCTTCATATTCTTGTCTTTCTTTTCTCTTCCGGGTGATTCCAAGAATAGCACGATAGAAAAATATACTAAAACGCGTATGCCGACGTGCGTGTGTGTTGTGTGTGTGTTTATGTTTTATTTCGAGTTACTCCAGAGGACTCGGAGCTCCAGATAAGTGTTGACAAAATGGCCTATTTGGGACGTGCGCAGTTGAAGAAATTTTTGTGATTCCCAGTGAGAGACGAGAAGCATATTTCTTTTTTTTTTCACTCGCTCACGTCAAATCACAAGATCCAACAATTATCATTGAATTCCGAGACCTTTGCGTGATAATGATCGGCAAATAAAATCCCGACGATTAGACATATATATATATATATGTTCATTTTCATATGCTGTGCAAGTATTGACGCCAGCATCGCGTTTGCTTTGAACGGTGAAATTTCGCAACAATTTATCCCCGACGTCATGAAAATTTGTAAAAATTGAATGTTTTTTATTTCTCAAAATTCCATCTCTAAAACAATTCATAAAACATTATTTCATGTTTGTATTCATCCATTAAAATTCATTTTTACTAATTTCAATATTAATAAACGTCAGTGATTAATTTTTTTAACGGAGGGACTGAAAGTTGCAAAAAACGACCGCGTGATGGCGCGCGAGACGAGCGTGCTACTTTACAAAGCGTATTGATGAGTCGAAGAATCGTTTTTTTTTTTTTGCTTGCTTCGATGAACTTCGAAAGAATTGACGATGAGTAACTTTTTGTTTGTTTGAATTGATCATGTTGATTGATTTTTTTTTGTCTTCGCTAATATACTTTTATTTCGTCGCGACACTTTTTTTTTTATCTATGCACGAATGATGCGCGTACTGAATTGAATTTTCTAGACGGCGATGTTTGTTGTTTTTGTTATTGGTGTGCAGAGTGTCAATGTTATTATTTATACCTTAACGTTTATCGCAGAGAACATTATTATTATTATTATTTTTTTGTTTATAGAGAATGCGACATTGTGATTATTAATAATAGCTGCTCTTGTGTCATCGCATCCTTTCGCGGAATAACTAACACTAATTTAATAATTAATATATAATATCTCTATATATATTCAATGCTTTAATATATTAAATAGTCATATATCGTTAATCTACGCTCGATAAGGATGTGCTTGAAAAACAAAAACAAGAAAAATAAAAAAACAAGAAAAATTGATTTAAAAAAAAAATATTGCCAAACGAAGAAGGTATTGGAACCTACACAAAAATAAGAAAAAGTTTAATCTCGTTTTTTTCTTCTTTTTTTTTGTGTTTCGTGGTGTTTTTTTTTTTTATCAGCGAAAAGCGTGTCTCACATACAAAAAGCAACAATTAGAGGCCTTGTGTTCATCGTTAATCGCTATAGTGCATATTTTTTCTTTCTTTTACTCTTATTATTTTTCTCTCGCTCGATCAATAATTCTTTAAATATAAATTATTCGTGTGTTATTATTAATATTCTCTGTTTTGTATGTTGCGTATTTCTCGCACATATCTCGTACGCTTAGATTCAAGGGCACGGAGATAGCTCGTAATATTTTACGTAATAATTGTTTCTTTCATTTACTGTTTTGTTTTTTTTTTGTTTTTTTTTTTTGGCCCGCAGTCTGCTCTACAGTAAAAAATATGAGAATCGTGATCGATCTGTACGATTGAGAATTAATATGTCTTTTGTTTTTTTCTTCCTCTTCGTATAGTTAAAAAGTTTACATTCAGTCGAGGCCAGACTGTGAAGCTTTTTTTTTTTTTCAATTAATGTCACTCTTATATTTGCCCTTTTTTTTATTTCGAGGCTGCACTTGTCCATTTCAATCTCGCTCTCTCATCTTCGAATAAAATTGCACAAGTGCACTCTCGAAAAAAATGCTCATCGTGCATTATTCCAAAAAAAAAAAAAAGAAAATAAATGAAAGAAAAATGCAAACGTAACTTCACGAACCCTGTAGTACTACAACCCTGCGATATAAAGCCCAATCTGGCCCTGGTAAAGTTTGTTGGCGATGCGACGATATTTAATTAGTTTTTTTTTTTTTCAAATAATTTTTCCTCCATCATTCCGTATATTAACTTCGCCAATTACGGAATATCTCTATGTTGTTGTCTTTGGGTTTTATAATTAACGAGATTACGGCAAAGCACACGAGGTAATAGAAAAAAAAAAAGAAAAAACACTGAAAATATATCAATATTTTCACTAATAATGAACGAAAATTTATCAATTTATCGTAATTAATTCTAGACATGCACAGTAAAAAAAAAAAAACGTAAAAGAGTAAATAAAAAATCATACATTTTGCGCGATAATATGTCTCGTTTTTCTATTTTAATTAAATTTTTTGTTTTTTTTTTTTCGAACGTGAAAAAGTTTTAGACAAGGCGGCGAATTCAAAAAGTCAGTCATTTGTTTTGTTTGTTGTTACCTCGAATAATTTATAAAACCCAAAAGTCAGAAAAAACATTCTAAATGGCAGTAAAGAGTGTTGGACATTGCGCGCCCGGCGCAAGGTGAAAATTTTAGCAGCTGCTGTGGCAGGCAAGAATTTTTTTTTCTTTCTTTATCCTACGCGATTCTCCGTCGTGAAAAGAAAAAAAAAAAAAAAAAAAAAAAAAAAAAAAATCAGCAGCGGTGGAGCGTAAGTTTTTGGATAATTGAGATTTTTTTTTGTTCTTGTTTTAAATAAATTACACGTACGTTGCCATTGTACCAGTTGGAATTGTCGGTGTTTCCTCCGGTCTTCCTTTTGGACCGTATTGGCCGATGAATGACCCGTCCTCGGTGAATCGACCTGTAAATTTATTGCCATAATTTTTAACATACGTTCGAAATCTCCGCAACTCTACGAGGTCAAAGGAATCAATTTTTTCTGCGTGGTAAGCGACTTAAAAAAAAACAAAAATAAAAAATGTATAAAAAAAAAAAATTGCATTAAAAAAAAAAAATTCTACTTGAGTACAATCACAGAATAAGTTAAAAAATAAAAACGCTCTTTACTTACCTTAGACTAGCGTCGCAAATGCCTGAGAGTTGGGCTCTGGTTTCCTTTGACGGCCGTACTGACCGATGAAAGAGCCATCCTCGTTCATACCCTCTTTTTTTTTTTTTGGTTTTTGGTTTTTTTTTTTGCAAATTTAAAAAACGCAACGAAAAAACATAAATAGCCGATAATAAAAATCGTGTGTCATTGAAAAAAAAACATCAAAAATTCGTTCGAATGAATGAGTGATGATGGAAAAAAAAAAAAACAATTGACTTTACGAAATAACTAAAGGAGTAAGATACAAAAAAAATTTAGGAAAAACTAAAATTAACAATAACGAGCATAATTTTTTTTTAACTGAAAAAGATAATTTAATAAAAAAGAAATGTGTTTCGGGAATTATCAAATACTACGACTGAACTTTGACATGTATATGTACACAAACACACACACACAGACACAAGGCAGTACGAAAAACTATTTTTCTTTTTTTCTTGTTCTACAATTTACACGAGAAACGATTGAAAAATGTGCGCAGTGCGATAATGAAGAGAAAAATATATATATATGTATATAAAATTTAAACTCACCGGTATCGCCCTCGCCATATTCGGCCATCGAGTCTGTATCTGATTCAGGATGTTTGCCATCCTGATGAGATGACGAGGCGAGGGAAGCGCGACCACCCGCTGATTTTGTGTCCAGGGGTTGAGAATATTCGTGAAAACCTCCCTCGTCGGGATAATCACCCCGACCAGCAGCGAGCTCGCGCTCGTGAACCGCATATTTTCCACCCCGATTACGTTTTATCACACAAACGATTATCAGTACAACGAGAAGGAATGCAATTGCCAGCATCATCCCTAAAAAAAAAAACGAACAAATGACACAAATCTCAAGGCTAATTCAATTGTCATCAAGTATAAATTAATTAATTTGTAGAGCGGGGAAAACAAAAATGGCGGATGGTTGATCAAAGAATTTTGAGAACTTAAACAAATTTTAGCGATAGAAAACGAATTTTTAAGTGTAAAATGGATAAATTGCAGTAATAAATTTTGACGTTGAACGGATAAAACGGATGACCGGGATGAATTTCCGCCCCGGGCGACCTTTGAACTTTATTTATAAGCGGATCATGCATGTTCTAGGGTCAAATACCTATGAACCATCCGGCGGTAGCATAATTTTCTTTTGGTTGAATAATTGGTCCTTCGCTGCTAGTCTCGATCTCTTGTTGCTCACTTTCTGTCAAGTAGTTTCCATCAACAGCAACGACACTCACAATGTAAGTCTCGCCACTCTGAAGTCCGCGAATCTGAGATGAAAAAAAAATATTTATCCTTATGAGCATGAAAATTCGTTTCTGAAATTTTTAAATGAATAAAAATAATAATAATAATAATTAATAACACAAACCTCGATATAGTTGGACTGAAATTCAGGATCTGTTTCACGCGAAATTGTTTCCCCTTTGAGTTTGTATTTAGCGTAAAAATGACTTCCAGGATAGCCATTCAAATTTGGTAGCCAGGTGACCCTGATATTCGAGAATCCATTCTCCTTTGGGAACGTTTCCCATGTGAAATGTGGCATATCCGGAATTTGTGAGTGTCTTGTGCGTTCCTCGATGTAAAAGCTAAAAAAGTAAATATGAATTTTAGGTAGTTAAAAAAAAAATGGTGTGAAAAAAAAAACATTTAAATTTCTATACTCACTCGTCACCTTCGTCAATTTTCGTTGTAGCTTTCACGTGAACGCGATAATTTGTGTTTGGTGCCAAACTGGCCAATTTAGCGCTCGTAGCTTCAGGATTAATAATATGAGGTTGTCGCTCCAAAAGTGGTCCAGTCGCAGTTCCATTAACGACCTGATAATAAATTCTATATCCGGTAAGAATACCATTAGTTTCAGCGGGTCTTGTCCATTTGAGCCAGAGAGCACTCGATCCAATAGGATAAGCGTCGAGGCTCAAAATTGTGCCAGGTTTTCCCTCTGGTGTATTAAAGCTCAAAACTTCCGAGGGTGGTCCATTGTAACGTCCATTAAAAGCCAAAACTTTAACGTAATTTTTGCTATAAGGAACAAATTTATCGACAATTGCGCGTGTTTGATTGCCAACGTTAACTTCTCGCATTCCTTCCTCGCCGTCTCGCTCGGTCCAAGTTTGAATTCTGTAACCGCGCAATTCACCTCGGACGGAATTTTCCGGAACAGAATTCCATGATAGCTCAGCACTCGTACTCGAGATAATTTTAATGAGGGTAAAATTATTTGGTGCTTGAGTCGGTTGATCCTCGCCCGAATAACCAATCACAATGTCCGGTGCTATTGACGATTCTCCTTTTTCATTTATCGCAACGACTTTAATCTGATATCTCTGATATGTCGGCTGATTGTCAATCTGCAATCTGTGAGTTTTCCAATCGTGTATATCCTCCTGGACCCAATTTTCACCAGGTATGTCGCGCCTGTACAATACTCTGTACATGAATTTTGGTCCATTGTGCTCAATCTGAGGCATAACCGTCCAACTTATTACAATATTTTGTGGGTCTGTACCGTTTCCCATGACATTGCCAGGATTTTTGTACGGCACGTCGGGCTGTGTCGTGCATACTGTGCCATGTGACGATGCTATTGACGGTCCTATTTTTATTTTAAAAAAAAAAAAAAAAAAAAACAAAAAATGAAAATTATTTCTTTAATTGACAAAAATTATTCCACCGCAAAAAACTGATGTACAGTTAAAATTTAATTTGGTTAAAATCGATCGAGGATAAACAAATTTTGAGCTCTTACAAAAATTTCGAATTTTATTAAAATGAAAATAATAATAAATTTTCTTTATCATATTTTAGAGTATTTTTTTACGATAAAAAAGAAAAAAAAAATAGATAAAGAGAAAAATTACCTATTTGATTCCAAGCGAGTACACGAAACGTATAATTCGCATACGGCGACATGGCAGACATGTAAGTTTGTTCGGTAGCTGGAATATGATCGGCGGATAATTCCCAGGTATCTGGTGTAAAGCTCGTATTGTGCTGTACGGTATAACGTAAAATTGGCGCTCTGTTATCGCCCATCGGTGACCAACGAACTCGCGCCTCGTTCGAGTAACAAACGGTGTCCAAAAGTACCGGAGAATTTGGCACATCTTGAACGGTGAGAGTCGCCTGAGCTCGCGTCTCATCGAGCTCGGTGTGAGCGAGACACGTATAAATTCCAGAATCCAATTCTGTAGTTTTGGTTATTGAGAGGGAATGATCATCGGAAGCTTTTTGGAAACGTGGCTCGGCTTCTAAATCGATCGGCTCGCCATTGCTCAACCAGTCAATCGTCAATGGCAAGCTCGAATCGGATACGGCGTTACATCTGCAAAAATATTAAAATAAAATAAAAAAAAATACGATCAGACGGTTGTTTTTTTTTTGAATTTTTACATTCTTTCGTATAATAAATTAAAAAATAAATAAAAACGGACCTGAAAGTTGCGGTTGTTCCTGCAGCAACTTCATAATCCTCTGGCTCGTGAGTAATTCTCGTGTGCTCTTTGACAGACAAACTAGCGCTCGCCTCATCCTCGCCCAATTTGTTTGATGCGTGACAAGTGTAAGTTCCAGCATCTAAAAATCCAACATTGACAATTTCCAAATCACCCGAGGGCAAAGTTTTGTAACGACCACCTGTGAGCTCTTGTCCATTTCTGATCCATTTAACGGCTGGTTTAGGTGCCCCAAATACGCGACAAGTTAATCTTATATTTTTTCCATCTACCGTTGCCAAATCCATTGGCGGTTGAGTAATTTCTGGCTCCAGAGCGAGCACATTTACATAAACATCTTTATAAACATAGCCAAGCGCATTTGTCGCGTTACAGCCATAATTTCCTGTGTCAGATTTTATTAATTTTTCGATAACGATCGAATTTGTCGAAACTTTTCGTCTTGGATTTCGCGGTGATTCAGCAATTGGTCGTCCATTATGAATCCATTTAATTTGAGGCTCTGGATAACCGCTCGCTTCGCAACGAAATTCAACCGTTTCGTCCTCAGCTGCATTTATTATTTCAGGCTCGATTGTAAAATATGGAACAGCCTGAATTTTCAAATCGATCGAGTGTGATTTTGCTGTACCAACGCCATTCGATGCTTCGCACGTGTAAGTTCCATTATCATCGAAATTAACAGTTTTAATAATTAATGATTTTCCATAATTTCCTTGAGTAACACGATCGTTTGGTTTTAATCTGACGCCATTTTTCAGCCAAACTGTTTGAGGCAATGGCGTTCCACCGTAAATACAATAAAGCTCAATTTTTTTCCCTCTCAGTGCTACCTCATTTCTTCTACTGACGTATTGCTTTATTGGTTCATGCTTGTTTTGATTTGCCGATGAGCCTGATGATATTACATTCAGGAGAAATCTATTGCCAAGTTTGTACTCTTTTCTGTACAATGAGGTTGCTGAACATGCGTAATAAAAATCATCCGAGGCGTCCAATCTTGTAACGTTACTGAACCAAAGATTACCCTCAGGATCGAGAGTCATTCGTGAATTATTTATCGATTTTATAACACCAGCTGTGTCCTGTGTAAGCCAAAAAACATTTGGTTTTGGCCAACCATCCGGTGGCTGACAAGTCATTTTAAATGGTTCACCCTCGACTGCATTTAACGTTATTGGATCCCCATCTTTGAATGAATTTAACTCAGCTTTTCGTACAAATACAGAATTTGACGTTGCTGTTCCCCATTCATTTTTTGCAAAGCACTGATACTGTCCAAGATCCTCGTCACGAGCTGACGATATTACGAGCGTACCACGACCTGGCTGTTGAGAAATTCTGAGGTCGTACACTGGCCAATCAAATTTCTTTCCGTTTTTTATCCATGTGTACCTGTTGACAGGGAAAACGAGGGAGGGGGAAGAGAAAAATTTATTAAATCAGAATGGTCATTTTCAAATTGGGAGGGATTGAGAGAGAGAGATGCGAGATGAAGGGGAGCCAGCAATTGTTCAGTTTCAATGAATCAGAGGGACGTTTAAAGAAACTGGTACAGTCGGGGCATTGAGGTGATACTTGGGAATTTTTTAAAATAGTGTCTCGCTGTTTTTCTTTTTTTTTCAGGGTAATTGAGATAAATAAAAATCATCCCTGAATTTAATTCAGGACTCTTTCCTGCCCCCTCCCTCTCAGGCTAATTAAAGAATTAGATATAATAGTTAAATTACACGAATTAGTGTAAAGTTGATAAAAAAAATTCAAGAAAATTTGAGAATTATTATGAAATAGAAGATGATCTAAACTGATGAAATTAATTAAATTTCTCTCCTTATTCAGTATTTAAACAAACGAATATTCTGTGATTTTTTAGCCTTATTGAAAGAACAAAATCAGCCATTACTCATCAAAAATGGTATAATTTTTACAAATTATATATTTAATATAATTGTCAAAAAAAATTGAAAAATATTTTTAATATGTACAAAAGTTTTTTTTAATTTCTTTTTTTTTAAACTCATTTTACTAGATTGACTTTGACTGTACAACGAAAGGCTCCTTAACTCGAGCTTGTTCTACGGTCTAAAGTAGAAGGTATACATCTGTCGTGAGTGGTAATTTTACATCTCCGTAGGGCCATGAGGTCATCGAGGTAATTAAGATCATTTTATCCGGCGTGTTGCAGTGCAAGGAATTCAATTGTGAATTGAGACGTTGGCACGAAAGTTATTCTTATGAATGAAATTCCTTCATATGAGCTTTCTCGTGAGTTAAAAAAAAAAAAAAAAAAAAAATGTTCATCCAGACGTTAATAATTCACGAGTCTCGTAATTTATGAATAAATGTAATTATTAATTTTCGTAATGACTCATTGAGAGTTAAAGTGGCAGTTTTTTTTTTTTTAAACGAAAAAAATTAACAAAACAAAACAAAAACTTACATTTAACGACCGTTTAAGAATTAAGTTGAGAGTGAGAAAATTTTTGTCGACTTACTCGGGTGCTGGTTCACCCTCGGCTTCGCACTCAATCAAAAATGGCTTGTCGTTCTCATTGAGACTCGGCATCGCCACTTGAAACAGTAATTCATCGGTCGGCGGTTGTTTCGATATTCTTGGAGGTGATTCGACTGAAAAAAGCGCGACATGTAACAGATTAAAATCGTCAAGTAGCTCAAAAAACGAATAATTAGAAAGAGAAAAAAAAATTATTGCCAATAAAAAATCACTCTATATTAGGGGGGTGGTGGGAGGGTCACACAAAACATTAGGTGATCTACGCCATATACGAAAAAAAAAGAAAAGCAAGCCAATCGGTAGATCGAGAGTGAATTTTCGATGCATCAAGTGAAATCGAATGAATTATCTCGAATGATTTTGGAGATTTCAGAAGGAAACGTTGGAGCTTCTAATTGATCTATTGTCTAATTTGTGTTTTTTTTTTCAAATATATTTACACATTAATAATGGCCTAGCAATGATAATATATCGATTATGATTTAACAGCTTGGATTATTTATGGAAATTTTATTAAAAAAATGTTTTTTTTTTTCATTTAATGAGACAAAAATGAGGATGAGATTATAGGATGAGATTCTAATATATCGATTAGAAAAATCAACAACTACACGACTCTCATTATTATTATTTTTTTTTTGTTTTCAATAACTTTCACCTTCGATTAAATCCGGTATTCGAACTATAATACAAAATCATCGATTATTCTCAAAATACATACAAACATATATATATGTATATATAGATGTTTTTTGATATTGTGCTCTTGGCAAAGATATTTAATCTCATTCATAAGTATAAATCTATATATAGGCTGATTTATACTCACTCGAGGCTGATGCGTGTAACACAAACGCCGCTATAATAAACACTGAACACTTCATGGTTCGGATGTGACTCCTCTGAAAATAATAAAAAAAAAATCAAATTAAAATAAATAAATAAAAACATCGATCGTCAATGACTATAAAAAATTCTTATTAATGAATGTCTCAATTAAAATCCAATCAAATACACTTGAGTAATAAAAATATTTTTCAGATTACTCGATGAGAAAGAAATATTTTTCTATCTCAGAGATATTGTTACAATCAAGGTGAAATGTCCCAATCATTGACCATGTCCCAATTAGTGGACAACTAGCTCATTTCTGCTCCCAACAATAATTGCCGAGATTTCTCATAGTATCTCGTAGTAAAATATATATTTACGAATTTTTAAAAATTACTTTAAGATTAATGTCCCAATTAATGACCATTTACCGATTAATGGCCAATTGGCTCATTTGCGCTAATAATAAAAATGCCCTTGAGACTTCTCGATTGGAGAAAATATAAATTTTTGAAATTTTTAATATTTAATTATGCGAATGCGGAGAAATATTTTTCTATTCCAGAGATATTGTTACAATCAAGGTGAAATGTCCCAATCATTGACCATGTCCCAATTGGTGGACAACTAGCTCATTTCTGCTCCCAACAATAATTGCCGAGATTTCTCTATGATAAATAAAAAAAAATTTGTTCCAGAAAATATTGTATGGCAAATGTCCCAATTAGTGACCAGCCAGTATATTTTTCCTCATAATAAAAATTAATTTGAAATTTCTCATAGTATCTCGTAGTAAAATATATATTTACGAATTTTTTAAAATTACTTTAAGATTAATGTCCCAATTAATGACCATTTATCGATTAATGGACAAATGGCTCATTTGCGCTAATAATAAAAATGCCTTTTAGACTTCTCGATTGGAAAAAATATAAATTTTTGAAATTTTTAATATTTAATTATGCGAATGTCCCGATAATTGACCCCATTATGGTGTCCCATCACATTATTTCCGCTCGAAATAATAAAATATCATTCTGATTATCGTTTGGATTTAATGAACATTTTTCAATGCCGGAAATTGTTTCAAGGTCATTGTCCCAATTAGTATTCGTTCATGATAAATATTTACGTAACTAACGGATAAGAGTTATGGCAAAAGTACCGGTTATTGACCGGGTCATTGATGGGTCAATAACTGGCACAGACACTGTCAAAATTTCCCCTCCATCAAATAAATCAATCCCATCATCTCTTCATGCATTTATAATGCATGAAAATTAACATCAATCAACCATGAGGATACTCAAATAAAATTTTCGATAGACAAAAAATCAATAATGGGACAATAATTCTCCGTCGAAATGAAAAAAATTAATATAATTTTATTAATTTTATTCAATGTATATAAATATTCCGGGAATTATTGCATTTATTTAAAGCTGTCCAGTAATAGGGACATTCGCCTATCGCGAAACATTCGTCGCGACAATCCAATGATTGTTTGCTATTTGAGGGGGAAAAGGAACAACATACAATGCATACATAGTGGCACAGACACTGTCAAAATTTCCCCTCCATTAAATAAATCAATCGCATCATCTCTGCATGCATTTATAATGCATTAAAATTAATTTCAATCAACCATAAGGATACTGAAATAAAATTTTCGATAGACAAAAAATCAATAATGGGACAATAATTCTCCGTCGAAATGAAAAAAATTAATATAATTTTATTAATTTTATTCAATGTATATAAATATTCCGGGAATTATTGCATTTATTTAAAGCTGTCCAGTAATAGGGACATTCGCCTATCGCGAAACATTCGTCGCGACAATCCAATGATTGTTTGCTATTTGAGGGGGAAAAGGAACAACATACAATGCATACATAGTGGCACAGACACTGTCAAAATTTCCCCTCCATTAAATAAATCAATCCCATCATCTCTGCATGCATTTATAATGCATTAAAATTAATTTCAATCAACCATAAGGATACTGAAATAAAATTTTCTATAGACAAAAAATCAATAATGGGACAATATTTCTCCGTCGAAATGAAAAAAATAAATATAATTTTATTAATTTTATTCAATGTATATAAATATTTCGGGAATTCTTGCATTTATTTAAAGCTGTCCACTAATAGGGACATTCGCCTATCGCGAAACATTCGTCGCGACAATGCAATGATTGTTTGCTATTTGAGGGGGGAAAGGAACAACATACATGCAATGCAACATACAATACATATGTGCATGCAAATATCGAAATCAGGGAAATATGTATCAATTTATATATTGAATGGAATTTTTGAAAATTTGGTGGAAGAATTGCGGGGTAATAAAGAGTGAATCACACTATAGTGTGATTCACGCTATATATATATATATATATATATATATATATATATATATATATATATATATATTCATCGTCTATATATATATATATAATCAAAGGAGCTGCGTTTTCGCGACGTTCGATGCCGGTTCACGATTCGATAATTTTTTATTTTATTTTCGAACTTCTTTTTATTCATTGTTTGGTCGTACGACGGTTGCCAGTGGAGACGCATAACATGGGCGTGCACCTCTTGCGTGCCTAGAGAGAAGACTAACGGGAGTGAGAGGAGCGATAACGACACGGTGTTGCACAATAATATATACGCATTCGATGAGAATAAAAGTGCACGCGACATGTAATATGAATTTTATTTAGCTCTGTAAATTGCACAATCGTCGCGAGACCGTGAGAATAATTTTACGTTAATGTGAGAGAAGAAATAAAAATAAACAACGAAATTGTAAAATAAAAATAAAAAAAAACGACGCTATAGCGGCATAATCGAAAACAGGTAGCGCTCTCGAACGCACAGCCGCAGTAGGAAAAAAAACACCCGATGATCTCACCGAACTTGATTGCCTCGAAGTTATGACAACATCGCTCGAGAATAGAAGTTTGGGGTGTGTGATTTGGTCAGAACGTGTGTGCTTTGAAATTGTCGTAGAATCGAATTTTTAGTTTTTTTCCGATTTGTTTGTCACGAAGATTTTTTACCCTGATCTTTATTTCTTTCAAATATATATATATATATATATATATATGTGTATATTGATAGGGTGAGTCGAGGTGAATTTGGGAACGAGCGGAGGACCGCGCGATAGAGCCTCACAAAGAGGAACGGGGCACACCCGAGAGTGGCCAGCATTGATCGTGGCAATGCTCTGTCACTTGTTCATATATCGTATTTCTCACCCGCGCGTTTTTCACCGACACCGAGATAACAAAAAATATATGTATATAAATATATATACTTATCAAAAATCACGATAATAACGTCACTTGAGATAACGAAACTCACCTATCCGAGTGTAATAATCTCGAAACAGCACAAAAAACACTACAATCGAGTTTTATTCACTATGGCATTCTCGAAAAAAAAAAAACCACTGACTTCAGTCCTGGCCCGTTCAACAGCGTACCCGTACGGTACTCTCGCCTTCTCGCGCAACTATAGTAAGCTTCACGCACACACGCAAACACACAACTCGAGAAAGCGCGCTATATGTATAGTCACATTCCCCCACTCCTGCCAATTTGCCTCACTCAATTGACTCGAGCGCCATGATCCTTTGGCCACTCTAGTCAAAATTGGTACTAGAAAAGCCTGTTGTTATATACATATATACAAGGCAATACATCGTCTGGAAAAATGTGGGAAAATGCTTTTGATTACGTTTTCGCGGTATTCTTTATTCTTTATTGCCTTTTGGTCCCTCTTATGTTGTAGAAATCGAGCAGATGTTCACTTCGCAATCCCGCCAAGATCGATTCCCGCCTGTTTTTCCGGTTTCATATACAGGTTGGATTGGACGAGCTGCAAATATAACACTTTGGAAAGAACTTTTTGGCACAGAGTTGTGTGAAAAATTTACGGTATTTGGGGCAGAATGCACGTTGATTTAGAATTAGACAGAGAAGAACGTTAGAAGAGCGGCCTAGACAAAATTGAGCCTACGATCTCCGCGTACATATTAGAGCCAGACAGGTCAACGGCCCCACCCACCGGTACTTTATCTGCAACGTGCAACTGTCCTACATATATATATATATATATTCAATGCATCTATATGTGTCATATATACCGCTAGTTGCATATACGTATCAAGAGTCGTGGCAAAAACTATATCGATAGGGCTTCGCATACGCGTTTTTTTCTCGCACTTCCGGTTCGTGCAGGACACACACGCTGAATCCTTAAAAACTTTTTTCAATGAATCATTTTATAAGTGGCGTCACGCGTTTATATACATTGTATGATGACATGTAGGATATGAGAAGAACGCGGAGAACGTCAGCAAGAGATTGCGGCCACGAATCATTGGACTAAAAGGAAAAAAGACTATATTAAGAACGCGGTTATGAGCTCATAGATAAAATCATTTGAATAATAGAAAAAATCCATTTGGCGAAAAAAAGGGATGGGGGAGGCAACTAAAAAACGGAAGTTGAGCATTATTAGCGTTCAAGTAATGATTCAACAACACAAAGACATCTTTGTATAAAGTATTTTGATTGTAAAAGATTAATTTTTTTCATGATTGTTATAATATTAAGATCGATTCGATGTTTTTTTTTATCGCGTAAAGAAGGTTATGTTGCTCGATTGGTTGATATCGATTGAACAATGGAAAAAATTGAATTTGGAAGAAAAGGAGAGGGGGAAAATTAATAGACAACCGGAAGTTGAGCAACCCTCTTGTTTTTTGTACAATGTATTGCTTGTAAGAGATCTATTTTTTTTTTTTACATCATTCTTATAATAATAATCGATTTGATTGTTCTTTACTGCGTAAAGACGACAAAATCACATAAATAATAACATTTAAAGGTAAATTACAGCGGATGCTTTGAGAACGAGATCGTTTTAATGAAAAATAAATGTTTACAGCGAAATTTGTCCTGCTGTTATCGTTGATTAGTGCAAACAGGCGTGTTTAATTATGACTATGCATGACTTTTATATTTACTTTTAAGATGATGTACCTCTGTCGGTAACAAAAACTGCGTACCAAAATTCTCCTAAACGGTTGATCTTTCGGACAAACGGTTGGTTCTCTTCGTTTGTCCGAAAGATCAACCGTTTAGGAGAATTTTGGTAACGGAGTAAAAGCAGCTTTCTCTCTCGCACTGACCATGGCTTATGCAAAATCTGTTTTACCGGCTGAGCAGTATCACATCGCCGTAATGAAAAAAAGAAATACTCCTCGATACAGCTGGAATTTATTTTTACGATGGGAATGAAAAAATATTCCAACTCAGAGGTTTAAAAGATGATCGAATCGATAATAAATATTTTTATAAACGAAAATTGCCTCATGAATACAAAATTAAACATTGAAAATATTGATTTTGAGGAATATCGTGGGTTTTTTTTTTTTTTTTTAATATAAATTTTAAGTTTTAAACAATCTGATACTGTTCGGGCTCAACTTCGTTGATATGTCGCAAGAAAAATGTAACTTTGACCTGTTCAACATGACGACACAATTTCATCGCCAAGCTCGTGCGCAATTTCATGTGCTCGGTTAGAGATGGAAGATTTAACAGGAGAAACGCCAAACCGTCAATTTCCTGCGAATAATAAAATAATTTACATGTTAATTATGAAAAATTTTGTCAAGATTTTAAAAACGAACGACCATCAGACAAAACATGAAGATTTGAAATATTTTTATAATTTTTGGTGGATAATTTTCCTCCAGCAAAATTATAAAAAAATATTTGCTCTTCCATTTCTCAGATATACTGCAGGGAAAATATACATAAAATATAAAAATAGAGGTAAAAAAAATTAAGAATATATAGAAAAAAAAAAGAAAAAAAAAATTAAAAATAATCTTAAGGATTGAAATTTTTTTTAGCTCGTCCAGGAGGAATTCAAAAAATGTTGTAAAAATTTTGCACTCACCTCTTGCCTGACTCGATACGCGATATCTTTGCAATCGTTAGTTTTTCGTAAATATCTGAATACATCATCGACACTCCAAAATAATGGATTAGAATCCAATTTTCGTGTTTTTGGACGTCTTTGGGTTTTTTGCATTTTGACATATTCCGCATCAGCTTCGGAACAATCAGATTCTATGCTTGTGTCCCATTCACGATCTCTCTTTCCGGGTCTCGTAGTCGAGTCATTTTGCGTTGATTTCCCCTTGGAATTCATGCTACCGGGACTTCCGACATTGCTGTCTTTACTTTTACGATCATTGAAGGAACTTCTCGAATCGTCAGAAACATTGCTCGAGGGTGGCTCATTTTTTAGATCGTCCGATTTTTCAGGTTTATCCAAATCTTTTTGTATCATAATATCAATCTCGGACAATTGTTGTCTCCCATCTAAAATCTCATCGGTCACGCTCGGTGGACTCTCAGATATATTTTTGACAAGATCCAGCGACAAATATGGCATCTCATCATCGCGATCGTACGTATTTGCAGCGTCTCTTTCTCTGTTTGCCCATCGACCGCGTCTTCGTTTTCTTCTACCTCCCCATGCACGTCTTTGCACCAATATACTCGTGTATCCTTTTGGCTTTCCTCGTTTTCCCGTCGAACTTACGACGGCAGCTAAAAAAAATTGGAAAAAACGAAAAGATAAAAAAAAAAAAAAAAAATCATTCAATTTACGGAAATTCCAAATTTAAACATTTTTTGAGCTCGATAATTTGAGAAGATCAAAATTTTATTGCTTTGTCTATCAAATTTGTCAATAAAGAATATTTTTCTTGAAAAATTTAGCTTAAAAATTCAAAAAACGATAAAATTTTTACAACTCGATAGATGCTCGACAAATTCCAAAAGGAGCATTTTCGCACGAGGAATTTTGACAAATTAGATGAAAAAAATTGATAAATTTCGCCGGTATACTTACTGAATTTATTTTTCTGCGACTTGTGACAATTGTCCGGGCAATCGTCCTCGGGCACATGATTAGGGCCAAATAAATTTGGGCAAACCATTAATTTTTTGCATATGTTACGACAAAATTCAGCAACCATATCGCCAGAAGTGACAACGGCAACACTCGCATGATAAACATTATTTTTGTGTTTTGCTTTGAGAACTTCGAGACGATATCCAGGACCGGGTTTTGTGTCCGATTGCAAAACTTTGAGAATTCTGGCGCTTCTATAGCCAACAGAGACAATCATCGAGAGAACTTCTCTCATGACCAATATGACTGGTCCAGGTCCAACAGCTTTAGGCAAAGTGGCCAATTTACCTTTTGAAATCATCGGACCGGTGCAGCATCGATAATTAAAAAAAATTTTTGGACACCAGAGGGAAGATCGAGGCTCTGACAATGGTAAATCAATTATTGTCTTTCTCTCTTCTTGCCTCGATGGTTTTTCCAATTTTTTACAAACTTCGATATAATCTCTCGGTGGTTTTAGGGGATAATGATTGGACTCGCACCAGCCAACGGGAAATATTTTCATAGAATGCATATGAACGATATGATCTCTCCTATCATCAAAATTGTCTAATTTTATCCACAATAAATCTTCCATTACTTTGGCAATGTGTGCTGCGCATATAATATTTTCATCTTTTGGATCTACAGCTTCGAGTCTCATTCCTGCCTCGTAACCAGCCTCAATGGCCGATTCTCTTTTTCGAAATTCATTTTCTGGCGCTGCTGCAGATTTTGTTTCTCTCAGATAAGTTTCCCATTCAAATGGATCATTATCGTATGACCAACCTCGAGGTTTAGCCAATCTGAGGCCATGATTTTTTGTCCATCCAACAGGAAATATGTAAGGATGCTCAATTGTACAAAGCCACGTTGTTTTCTCAGAATTATTGGAAAACCTTGTTTCTCTTCTTGAGCTCGTCCCATATTCGTCATGATTGTCAATTTGTACGAGAAAATAAATATCATCAAATACTTTGACTATCGTCGCAGGTGCAAAACGAGTTCTGTGCGATGGAACAATCGCTTCGAGTTTCATGCCAATTTTAAATTTATGTCGGGGATGCTCGATATCGTGATGAAATAATTTTGTGGGAGTTTCAGTTTTTTCGGGTGCTGATTCTGTCAATTCTTTCCATTCCTCGTAAGTGTGAGTCTCGACAATCGCGCTTGGTGGCTCGAGAAACCATTTTGGATCAGATTTCGAGGTCAAACCATACTGATGAAGATGCTCCATTGTGCAAAACATCCAAAAATCTTTGACGCGTGATCCTGGTGTGTCGTAACGAAGCAAAAGACGACCACCGACGTTCTCGATTATCTGAAAAATTAAATTTATCAATTAATATTATTTGCAGCCAATTATTATTTTTTTTTATCTTCCTTGATGATGAAAATTCTTGTAAAAATTTCAAAAATAAAAATTATAACTCACAGTAGCAATCCATAATTTGTAAGGATGCTGAAGATCGCTCACTTCGACTTTCATTCCTTGTTTTATTCTGTCGGTCATACTGAGTCCTTCCTGAAATGTAAAAGTTGAGCTTGTAAATGAAAAAAAATCATAAAATATTGTCAAATAATTTTAAAAAATTAAAAATAATACAAACCCCTGTGAGCATTTCCTGTGGCACCGATTTTGCTGTCACGAGATATTCGGCCAATTTTTCAAGGCAATCATTTGATCTTTTCATCACAGCTTCTGGGGGTTCCAATTTTTTCTTATTTCTCACACACCAGCCAAGCTCGTGCGCAGCCTCTTTTGTCAAATTGAACCAAAATTCAAGTGTTCTATCGTCACCACCGAAATAACGCAATCTCAATAAAGGTCCACAGGCCATGACAATTGTCGCAACCCAGCAAGAAAATTCTCCACTTTTGTCCTTTGTCGTTGGTACCTCGAGAGACATGCCAATTTCTATGCCACTCTGGAGTGTCAGCTCAACATGTGGAAACATAATTTGTGGAACTTCGAAACTCTCACTGGCATCAAGATAATCTTGCCAGACGAATCCATTATCTGCAAAAAAAAAAACAAATTTTTTAAAAACATTTTTTAAATTTATGAGGGCGCATTAAATAATTACATTGAAATATTTTTATTTTCTATTATTATATTTTAGAATTGCCAGACGAGTCGAAAAATATTATCTAGAATTTATACAATTTTTTTTCATCTATCTTTAAGCATTTTTTATATTTATTAGGTTAAATTTATTTACTAAAATATATATATATATTTTTTTTCACCAATTCGAGATATTAATTTATAATACGTTAAAAGTCCATTTTGTACAATTATAGATCGTATTTTTATGGTAGAAAATTCCAATTCTGTGCTTTTATTTTTTTTTCATAATTATAAATATAGAATCTGGCACAAAGGATTTCATTTTGAATTTTTCTCCACCGTCCCCATTAACTCGTTGATATTTTCATCCACAAGTATATTTTTTTTGTATTTATATAGAATAGAAAATAACTTTAGTATAGTTAATTATTTATTTTCAGGTATTATACCCATTTAAGGGTGTTTACACACAGAGTTCCCCCCCCCCGTATACAGAATATCGTCAATATATTTTATTTTTATTGAATTCATAAATAGTCGAAACAAAAATTGTTCATAACTTTTAAGTTTTATTGCAATTAAACTTTCAGTTAACTTTTTCATAGCAATATGTGCTATACATACGATAGCTGTGAACTAATAAAAATACGATTTTATAATATTTGGGACACTTTGGGAGAATGAATATTACTCGTAAAATCCTGAGGTTACAATAAAAGAAAACATGAAACTATATCAATAAATTAATTGGACATGGTCGTATGAAATGTTATGTAATATTTAATGTCACAAGAATAATAAAAAAAAGTGTCAATGAATTAATTAATAATAAAACTTACCTCCTTCACTGGTCTTTTCTTGTGTTTGATATTCGCTCACTTCCATAATTATATGCTATAGTCTATAATACGCTCGAGAGCAACACGAAAGCGTGGATGTGTTTAATATATATATATATATCTCGTATATTAAATTTATTTCTCAATCGTTTTATTAATAAGATTCACTAGTTGCACAATATTAAATTGTACATCAACCTCTTGATGGAATTTTAATCGCTCGACAAATTACATTTGAGTTTCTCTAGTTGATTTTTATAATGTATAAAAAGGACATGATCGTTGATCGGATAATTTCGCTAAACTGTCCGAGCACGCTCTATGGCTCTATACACACCGCACGTTTATTTGCTTCGGTTTGCGCACTTTGTCTCTCTTTATTCGTGTTTTAGTACCTACATTGGACGCATTATTTTTTTTTTACGTTTTACTTTTGTCTAACACGAGTGATTAATAGACGAAAATTGTTTTACAAACATCATCGTATAATATTATAATTCTTTTTTTATCGATGATAATGAAAAGCATCGGGAATATAATGAATACTTTATATATTAATTAAATAATCGTGGCGTGTAGAATTATACTACACATGTAGTGACACTCGTAGTTCATTGCATTTACCGCCAGTCTGTTAATAGCGCTGCCGTCGGTGGAATATCGCGCGTACCTCAAAAAAAAAATCACGTTACTGTTTTATGTATGTTTGTTTAGTTGGCCAAAGTTATTGTTTAAGCCCAATGTAATTTTTCTCGAGAAAGTTTGTGTTACAATGAATAATAACGTGCCTGATCAACTCTCTCGATGAAAAATGCGCGGAGAAACGGAAGGGACAAGAAAATGTCGAGGCACAAAATTTCGGGCGCGTGTGAGTGCTTGTGTGTTGTGTGTGCGGCGTGCAATAAAATCATGGTTATGTGTGATGCTGATGCAGATTGCAGTTCCGAGTCGAAATACCGTTGAATTTTATATTTGAAGGAGCCAAGCAAGTATCATTAATCATTTATAAGCGCGAAATTCGTTCTACTCGTTTGTTTATTCATGCAGGATTATATATATAGAAATATAGTAACGAAATTTGGAATTTAAAGAATACAAAATATTTGAATACTTCAAATAGCGCTGCGATCAGCTGATCCAGACCCACGTGCGTCCCCCCCGTCCCCTCTTCCCGCGATTTTTGTCCTCGTATTTTGAAGCGCCACACGATAAAATTCCAATTATGTTTAGATCGTTTTGTGATTATCGAAAAATCATTTCTCACCGGAAGTCAATCGATTGATGCTTCGTTAATATAATGCTGTCTCTTGTTCGTAATTTGCGTCCCGGCCTTTTTCTATCTGGCCGTGATCGCAAACAAAATGGAGCGCTCTTTCAATTGTCACATAACCTCAAAATTTGGCCGATTATAAACGCGACGAAAATTAACAATGATCGTGCACGAATGGAATCCTCGTCGAGCGAATCGATAAAAAAATATATAAATTACCTCGTCGAAGAATACAAAAAGAGCATGACGATCAATGATGATTTGATAAGTGAGCAAGGTTATGTCGAAATCTCGAGATTGGTGAAAAATAGATTAACAGTGGAAGACAGTATGAGGAGTTTGGAAGATCTTGGTAATTAATTTATTCATTCAACAAATAATTAATAAATAAATTAATACGTTAATTTAATCATTGAAATTTATCAATTCATAACAATTCGGCTAAATCCACGATCATTCATTTGACTCATTAAAGGTACACTGGTGTATTTCATTGCCCCTGCCTTCAATTATACATATTTCTCTTATTATTGCCACAAAAATATCTTCAAAGTATCCTCCTCAGACTTTGAGAGACACTTGACATTTGACATTGAGACTTTTTATCATTTATTTAGATGCAAAGTTGGGCTGAAAATGTGTCAAGTGGGGTAATAAATAACCCCAGAGTACCTTATGGTAATTGAGATTGATCGATCTAGACAAATAACAAGACAGTCAATTTCTTTTTTTTTTATCAGTTCGACAAGATCCTGAGATGAAAAAATTGGGCGAGGAGGAGTATTCGAGCTACAAGGACGAGCTGGAAAATCTAAATGAGAAATTATTGAGTGCTATAATTCATAATGTAGGACGAGAAAATATTCGTGACATAATATTGGAAATAACGACGGGTGTTGGAGGTCAAGAAGCGATGATTTTTGCCAAAGATTTGTACACGATGTATCTCGGTTATTTGCATTATCTTGACTTTAGCTATGAGATAATAAGTGAGGATGCAGCAACTGCAGTTGACGGTATTCGTCACGCGAGTATCGCAATAACGGGCGAACGTGCGCTGGAGATATTTAGACACGAGGGTGGAGTTCACCGAGTCCAGAGAATTCCGGCGACTGAAAAATCCGGTCGTATTCACACGAGCACAGTTTCCGTTGCAATTTTGCCACAGCCAAGTGAAATTGAGGTCGTTCTCAAAGATCAAGATCTAAGGATAGAAACGAAAAATGCTTCTGGCGCAGGTGGACAGCACGTGAATACAACCGATTCGGCAGTCAGGATAACTCACTTTCCAACTGGCATTATCGTTGAGTCGCAATCCTCCAGATCGCAGATAAAAAATCGAGAAAAGGCGATACTTGAATTGCGCATGAAAATATATAAAAAACAATTAAACGAGCAACGCGAAATTTCTGGCGAAATGAGAAAAAAACAAATTGGCCTCGGACAGAGAAACGAGAAAATTCGTACTTATAATTTCAATCAAGATCGCGTAACCGATCATAGAATTGCCAATGGCACGATGCACAATCTCAAAGGTTTTTTGGAGGGTGGTCAATATTTGCATGAATTACAGACAAAATTGCAAAATAACTTGCAAATGAAAATCCTCGACGAGGCTATACAAAAAATGGCCAAGTAGAATTTTGTTTTTTTTTCTTTCAATTCATTACGACGCAATTGCCATGTATATAGATAACATTTCATAATTAATAAATTCGTTTATATAAATTAACATTGTGAGTTTTTTCATTTTAACCAGAAATTTGCAGGATTCGAATGACGAATTAAAAAAAAAAAATCTCCAAATAAGTACTTGGAAAAAAATTAAAAAAAAACAATTTACGTTTTTTTTTTTTTTGAAAAATTGATATTTTACTCAATAAAATTAGGTTTTTTTTTTGTTTTATTAATAAGATTTCATCCAAATATGCTGAATAATTTCAAATGACAAATTTTTCACGCATTATTGTAAACAGTAGGATTTAATAATTTATTGAAAAACATACAACAAGATTTTTCATTCAACCGCGTGCCGTATGCTTCAACGGAAGGCACACAATTATGTCCTGTATATTACATTAATTTACAAAATTAATCTTAACAAGATATTATTTGCAAATGTTGCGAACAAACGACATATTTTTTTTTTTCTTTTTTTTTTATCATTAAAGAGGTCGCGCTGATATACAGTATGCGTGTGAGGTGTGAGAACATGAGAACGTAATAAACTATATATATATATATATATATATATAGCGTTTACTTTATGCACATAATAATATGTACAAGTAAATGCTTTTTTTTTTTTTTTACTCCTTTCATCGATAATTTTTCACTATTATAAAATCCTATCTAATATTTTTATAACGATCTTTATCGAAAGTCTATTGAAATATTGGCAAATCCTATTATACACAATACGTTTGCAATTTTTTTTTTTTGTAGTTTTTTTTTTTTTTTTTCTCCCTTTTTTTTCTCTCATCGTTCGACACTTTTGTACAATTTTTATCATTCATAAATTTTTCAACTCACGTATACGAACAATTGAATAGTTTCTTTTCTTTTTTTCGTTTTTTTTTTTTCTTTTTCGTAATATTTATAATTCTCTATATGCAATAATGGAAATGGTACGAATCATTCAAGCGTAACTCGAAACTCGAATACGTAACTCGAAAGAGAGTATAAATCGCGAGATATTTTCATTATGCTCGGATTTTCTTTTTTTTTTTTTAGTTTTTATTCCACGTCGCCCAATATCGTTCGACAAACTGTGCAAACTTTCGGAGATTTTTATTCCTGCACGCGATAAAACACTCATATTTATTGATATACGTTTTATAATAATAATAATAATAATATTAATGCATAATTTCGTAATAAAATAAAAATAAACAAGTGAGACATAGAACTTCACAGCATTCTTCGATATTTCGCGAGTTTTTCCATCAATCTATTTTTTTTTTGTTTTGTTTTTTTTTTTTTTTAATATTAAATCGCGTGTTTAATTATTTATTAAGTGTTTATTTTTCGAGATATTTCCAGAGTCGCAGTAACAATAATAATTTTGTAAATAATCCATGATTAAAATTGGCCATGAAATATTCGCTGATGGAAAATTAATGATGAATTATTGAAATATTATTATTATTTTTACGCCTCTGATTGTAATAAAATCTTATTGATGTCCTGTACAATGTCTATCAATAGATGCCACTCGTGATTTATTTTTACGAGCCTGTTGCATTGAGTAACAAAGTTTGAGCAAAAAAAAAAAATTGCATTATCGAATTTGCGATTTATGGGGTAAAATTAATGAGATAAAGTTTTATTTACCATTACGAATAGTAATAATTCTAATAAAAAAAAAACGTCTCATTTGCTGATAGAAATTGCCACACACGTAGTGAATAATGACTGGAACGATTTTAACGTGAAACTTATTTTTAAAAGTTACTTAAAAAATAATTAAAATTGTAATTCTTAATTGAAAAAAAAAAAATAATATTAATCCTAAAATTATTCTTCAAATTGGGAAACCAAATTTTGTTTTTTTTTTTTTTTTTTTTCAAGTGAAAAGAATAATCCAATTTCACTGGTAAAATATTAATAATACAGAAGTGCACGTGTGAATTTGCGTATGACGTATTTATGACGTAAAATTAATGAGATGAAGTTTTATTTCCCATTACGAATAGCATGGTAATAATTCTAATAAAAAAAAAACGTCTCATTTGCTGATAGAAATTGCCACACACGTAGTGAATAATGACTGGAACGATTTTTGCGTGAAACTTATTTTTAAAAGTTACTTAAAAAATAATTAAAATTGTAATTCTTAATTGAAAAAAAAAAAATTAATATTAATCCTAAAATTATTCTTCAAATTGGGAAATCAAATTTTGTTTTTTTTTTTTCAAGTGAAAAGAATAATCCAATTTCACTGGTAAAATATTAATAATACAGAAGTGCACGTGTGAATTCGCGTTTTTTTTTTCTCTCTTCCATGGCAAGGAAAAAAGTGAGAAGAATCAGTAGAAATTTTGGACTAGTTTGACTTTGGCTCTGAACGATTTATAGGAAACGAAATTATAGAAGCTTCATCAGAGCATTATTTTTTTCAACGATTGAAAATAATTTTCCAATCATAATAAATTGTTATTTTTCAGAAAAATCTTTTGGGGGAATAAAAAAAATAATTATTCGTAATTGGAAAAAAAAAAAAACAATTTCCATTTTTCCACAATAATTTTCCATAATTTATTCCCCCTAAGATATATTTTTTAGTGATTTTTTAACTCTGTCTGGCGTAATTTTGTTGCTTTTTTGTTCGTTCCTTACGGCCCGATCAGCTCAAAATCGTTTGAAATTTTTTGTAATTTCGTTTTGTTTTTTTTTTTTTTTTAATTTATCTAAAATTTATCGTGACAAAGATTAATTATAAATTTAACTTTAATTGTTTTCTAGCCGGGTCATCGCGAGCCCGAGTGTGACGAGCATTAACGCGAGTAGATTGAAATTTGGTCCAATATTTGTGGCAATTCCGCAACGATCCTTTATCTCACTCTCACGAGGGTGACTTCGTATGCACGATTGTGGTTTCTGACGACGAAGCTCATTTAAAACTTTTTGACAAGCGAGCGATGCATTTGTGTATGTAACTTCCTCGGGCTCAACTGACAATGCAGGCTCAGCTGTGTTTAAACAATTTGTATAAACAACGAGTAAAATTAAATTACTAAAATCGACCGGTTGAACGACATAGGGTCGATCGCAGCCTCGGTTTGAGTCGAAATCAACATCGTACTCTCTCGTAGTTCCATTTTTCAGCAAATATAAATAAACCTGTCGATAAAATCATGAAATTTATCAAAAAATTATTAATATTATTAATATTATTAATTAATATTTATTTGACAGTAAATTAATCCGTTGGTCAAATACAATTTTCTGTCGCCATTTTGAAATATTCAGTGCCATCGGATCACCGGAGAGGATTAATATATCAGTTCAAAATAATTTTTCTTTTTTTATAAATTTTTTACAACTTTCAATGAATATTGAAATGTAAAAATTATGAAATTTATCAAAAAAATATTAATATTATTAATATTATTAATTAATATTTATTTGACAGTAAATTAATCCGTTGGTCAAATACAATTTTCTGTCGCCATTTTGAAATATTCATTGCCATCGGGTCACCGGTGACAGAGGATTAATATATCAGTTCTAAATAATTTTTCTTTTTTTATAAATTTTTTACAACTTTCAATGAATATTGAAATGTAAAAATTATGAAATTTATCAAAAAAATATTAATATTATTAATATTATTAATTAATATTTATTTGACAGTAAATTAATCCGTTGGTCAAATACAATATTCAGTGCCATCGGGTCACCGGTGACAGAGGATTAATATATCAGTTCAAAATAATTTTTCGTTTTTTGTTAATTTTTTACAACTTTCAATGAATATTGAAATGTAAAAATTATGAAATTTATCAAAAAATTATTAATATTATTAATATTATTAATTAATATTTATTTGACAGTAAATTAATCCGTTGGTCAAATACAATTTTCTGTCGACATTTTGAAATATTCAGTGACATCGGGTCACCGGTGACAGAGGATTAATATATCGGTTCAAAATAATTTTTCTTTTTTTATAAATTTTTTACAACTTTCAATGAATATTGAAATGTAAAAAAAAAAAATTCAATTATTAAAATGTAATTGAAGATTTTTTTTGTTGTTTTTTTTTTTTTTTTTCAAAAAAATTTATTAATGACGATGAGAATATTTGAGGAAAATTAACTCACCTCCTTATCACATGGCTGAGGTTTTGTTTTGTTGATGAGAACGCTCTTCAAAAATGCTTTGTCGCCTTCTGGACCTGGATCGGTCGATTTTTCATTATCTTCGGGATAATGTTGATATCCTTCCTCCTCGTTTGGATGAGCGTAAACGTAATCACTCTCCCAGAGACCCATTTTTGTCCATGCCCAGATTACTTGCCCGAAAATCCAGGCAAAAGCCCTTTGGATGCTTTTCCATGGCTAATTTTAAAAATAAAATAAATATTTTTATCGATGCAATTAAATTGACCTTCGGATCTACACCTGGGACACTGGTGACCCAACGGAATTGTGTATTTCAATGTGGCGACAAAAAATCGTGTAGATCAGCGGGTTAAAATTACGCAAAATCGATCTAAAAATTCTTAAAAATTTTTGCAAATTTTTTTTATTTTTTATTTCGACTTAAAAAAATAATTTCTCAAATTTTTATTCTCATCGGGATGAGAGTAACTCTCCCAGGGACCCATTTTTGCCCATGTCCAGATAACTTGGCCGAAAATCCAGGCAAAAGCCCTTTGGATGCTTTTCCATGGCTAATTTTAAAAATAAAATAAATATTTTTATCGATGCAATTAAATTGACCTTCTGGTCTACACCTGGGTCACCGGTGACCCAACGGAATTATGTATTTCATTTTTTTTTTTTGAAATATTTCACATTTGAATAAAGAAAAAAAATATATTTCAATGTATAGAAAAAATGGTAAAAATTAAAATAATTCAAAATAATAATTTTTTTTTTTTTCAATTACACTCCATCGCTCATTAATTTCAATATAATTTTAATACAATTTAAATTTTGGTCGTATATTAAAATTAATGAATAGCGTTACAATGACTTTTGTTATTGTGGAGAAAAAAAAAAAAAAAAATTATACTCACAGTAAAAAGTATATTGCCATGATTTGTCGTCTGAGTATTTTTGAAGCAAACAGCTTGATAATCAAATATTCGTATTTTGTCGAATATTCCCTCTTCGACCATACTCGTCATGATAGGACCTCTGACCTCACCGAGAAATTTTCCAGCATCCGCTTCGTCCTCGGCTACGACGATGTAGCCATTGTTGTCCACGAGATAACAAGCGAGCGAATCATTGCCACAGTCCATATCGCAATTGCTACCTTTTTCACAATTGAACGTAATACTCTGAAAAAGACCCTGAAGTGCCGTATGTTGAAATTGAAAACCAACCACAGCGACTGGGGCTTTTCCATTTTCGTTGCCTAAAATTTAAACGATGAAATTTTAGTCAATTCGCAACTATATATATATGTATATATAAAAAAAAAAAAATCTCAGTCCAATATTGATCGATGAGGCAAATTTTAATTTAATTCTTTTTTTTGTTCATTAATTTGATCACTCGAGAATTTTTTTCGCTCGGGCTCGGGTTAAACCTAATTTAATAATTATTTATTATGTTAATTAATGAGTAATTCATTTTTAATTAATGAGCAATTAATTTTTAATTAATTTTTAATTGATTTTTAATTGATTTTTAATCAATGAGTTACCAATAAATATCGCTCGACTCGCAGTAACGAGTGTTTTGTTGTCAGCTCCCTCGCCATCGATTGGCACAGAAAATACAAAACTGTCGGGTTGCAAATAATTCTGCTCGACCGCTCGTTTGTACCAAATTTCATCAATTGCACGGGGATAAAGTTTGCTGAAATGATGATCGGTCGATGCACTTTTGTTGTCGACCGTAAAATCTTGCCATCTTGTAAGACCACTGTGAGTCGCCATAAAAGCGAGTGTGAAGCCAAAACGTTGTTGAAATTCTTTCCTGTATTGTACAGATAATTCCCATTAGAATTTCAAATTATTGATAATATTTTACGTACTTTTTAATTGAATCGAAAAAAATTGTCATAATTTTAATGAAATTTTTCTTTCGTTTTTTTTTTTATCATTAAAATTAAAACGTTCGAAAAAAAATATCATTCGGAATAATTTCATGACAAAGAATTATGAAAAATTGTTATTTTTTCGAATTATTGAGAAAAAAAAATTCTAACTTGTGTTTTTTTTCTATTTTTAATGTAATAGATAAAATTATCATAGTGACTAGCCGAAGCGTAATAGCATAATTTTTTCTCGACTTCTGACCCGATCGGGCCGATAAAAATCTATTATGTAAAATTTTTAATCAGCTGTATTGCACGTAAATATGAATATGAATTTTTCACAATAATAATTAATTCAATAATTAATATTAATCATATGAATTAATAAAAATCAATAAATATTTAATGATTATTATTCATTGAAAGAAATTGAAAAAAAAAACCAGTTAATTGCAAAAATATTCAAAAGTTTTTCAGAATAATTATTTATAATTGGCAAAAGTCAGAAAGTTATTTTCAATGTTTTATAATTCGAACATTTTTTCATTAGCGATGAAAATAAGAGGCCAAAAAAAAAATATTGATAATATTTTACGTACTTTTTAATTGAATCGAAAAAAAATGTCATAATTTTAATGAAATTTTTCTTTTGTTTTTTTTTTTTTTTTATCATTAAAATTAAAATGTTCGAAAAAAAAAATATCATTCGGAATAATTTCATGACAAAGAATTATGAATAATTGTACATGAAAATTTGTTATTTTTTCGAATTATTGAGAAAAAAAAAATCTAACTTGTCGTGTTTTTTTTTTTCTATTTTTAATGGAATAGAAAAAATTATCATAGTGACCAGCCGAAGCGTAATAGCATATTTTTTTCTCGACTTCTGACCCGATCGGGCCGATAAAAATCTATTATGTAAATTTTTTAATCAGCTGTATTGCACGTAAATATGAATATAAATTTTTCACAATAATAATTAATTCAATAATTAATATTAATCATATGAATTAATAAAAATCAATAAATATTTAATGATTATTATTCATTGAAAGAAATTGAAAAAAAAAAAAAAAAACAGTTAATTGGAAAAATATTCAAAAGTTTTTCAGAATAATTATTTATAATTGGCAAAAGTCAGAAAGTTATTTTCAATGTTATATAATTCGAACGTTTTTTCATTAGCGATGTAAAAAAAGATTCTAAAAAAAAATAAAAATATTCGTGAGTCCTTTTGTACTGTACAAATTCCACTCGACAGCGAAGAAGTGAAAAAGAGCTCTCACGTCGAAGTTTCGTGTTTCGTCCTCGAGTCTGTGAAAAATTATCGTCGCCCCTGTGCGTTTGGGCGATAAATTTTGTTTTCTTGTATTTCTTTTTTTTTTTTCCGTTTTTTTTTTTTGTTTTCTTTTTTTTTGTTGCAAAAAACATGAAACACATAAACAAGCTAGGTGCCAAACGATGTGTGCCGAAGGTACAAAGATCGATGAAAAGGACAGACAGATAGATTAAAAAAAATACCGGAAGTGAGGAAAAAAAAAAAATTAGATGCAAGGAAAAAAAATCATGAATACAAAATTATTGTAACTTTTCATCGGTTTTTATGCATTGAAAAAAAAATATATCTCTGATATTTTAGTTTCCCCCCCCCCCCCCTTGTATATTTTGAATGGATACAAAAATATATTAAAAATCAGCAGCTTTTCGGCTTAAATATTTTCAATATATACAAAAAATATATATTTGTTAAATCTTACGTATATATATATTTATTATTCCATACCGAGGATGGATGATAATTTCTTGCATAATAATTTATCAATTCGCGTTAAAAAAAAAATAAAAAAATGGATATTGAGTTTTAAATAAAATTGAAAAAAGTGGGAAAATATGGAGAGAAAGGAATTAAAATTGATAACGACGAATGAATCGAGTATAAAAATTATTTTCTAAGAAAACGTATAAGGTGCAGATGTGATGGCGTTACCTGGACAGGAGTTTCATCAGCCTAGCTAAAGGTCTGCATGGCGTTAAAGTGGTTAAGTATATTAGTAATAAAAAGGAACAGGTGTATCACGAATATGACCGTTTTTTTTTTTTTTTTTTTTTTTTTTCGTAAATTGTTGCGACAAACGCAAAAACGATAATAATGACAATAACAATAATAATAATAATAATTATGATAATAAAAAAGAGAAACGATAGTATGAATAAAAAAAGCAAATATCGATCGTGCGTGTGACGAAAGTGGGCTAAATCGTGACAACGATCTATATATATATATAGATATATAGATATATGATATATATAGTATGTGTATAGAAAATGAGCGTGAACGGAACGAGCAATCCGTTTTGCGTGTGTCGGAGATAACAGCGTTTTTTTTTTTTTTTAATTATTTTTTATAATTTTCTTTTTTTTTTCTTCTAAATATATATATGTATATGGTAATATATACCGAGAGTCGGATCGTCGTTCGTCCCTCTCGGTTTAATTGTCAAAAATACCACTTTATGCTCACCCCTTTTCCTCGCGGGTGGTGTTGATGTTCGCAAACCACTCGGTTACCTTTGCGTCGAAGACCAAACTTTGAAGCAAACTACGATCGCAGAAATACGAATTTTTGTCCGGCGAGGTGTTGCCTAAAAAAAACAGAGATTTTATATATTTTAGAGGAGCGAAAAGTGAAAAAAACTTTTTTTTTTCAATTTTACAAAATCCCTTGGTATATTTTTATATTTCCTAGGGGCGAAAAGTGAAACGAATGATTTATTTTTAATTTTACAAAATCCCTTGATATATTTTTATATTTTAGAGGGGCAAAAAGTGACAAAAATAATTTATTTTTAATTTTACAAAATCCCTTAGTATATTTTTATATTCTAGAGGGGCAAAAAGTGACAAAAATAATTTATTTTTAATTTCACAAAAGTCGTTGGTATATTTTTACATTTTAGAGGGGCAAAAAGTGACAAAAATAATTTATTTTAAATTTTACAAAAGTCCTTGATATATTTTTATATTTTACAGGGACAAAAAGTGAAACGAATGATTTATTTTTAATTTTACAAAATCCCTCGATATATTTTTATATTTTAGAGGGGCAAAAAGTGACAAAAATAATTTATTTTTAATTTTACAAAATCCCTTGGTATATTTTAAATTATGTAATGAAAAGAAAAATAGATTGACAATATTTTCGAGATTTTTTTGTTTTCATAAACTTTTATTCAATTGAAAAAAAAAAAAAATATTATAATGCTCTTTTACCGTGATCGAAATTTGATGAATTCGAGGCAGAATGTTCAGGGGGCTGAGATCTCTGCCTACTCTCGATCCATTTCCAGCCCGGCTGACGGGTTCGCTCCAAAAAATGTAAGAGCTGTTTTTCATCATTACTGAACTTGTGCTCACCCTCGTAGTGATATCTGTGAAAATTATACGTATTAATGAATCTCGAGAATCGTCACGATTCGGTTCTGGGAATATATTTTTTTTTTTTAATTTTAATTTTAATTTTGAAGACCCCGGGAATTATTTAAAGTTTGAACTTACTTGCAGTAGTCCCAGTCCGGATGTACCCGCCAGTTACTGTCCGCGAAGTAGTCTGTCACAATTTTACCTGCGATAATTCGATTCGTACGAAATTAAGAGACGCTGAATGGATGGTATGAAAGCTTTTAGCGAACGAGAGACTGTTGCGAAGATACTCATCGGTCGTTGATAAAATTAATAACGGAAACGTAAGAGAGAAGGGTGTGAGGATGCATCGTAAAAAAATTATTTAATTAAAATAATGTTGATTTTAATTTAAAAAAAAATAAAATATTTCAATCAAATAAAAATAAATTGTCGATTTAATTTTCAAATTTAAAATTAAATAAAATCGCTGAGAAAAATATAATTCATTTTTTCTTTTTTTTTATTTCAATTTACTTATCTCAAATTAATTAGGTTTCATTCAAATGAGAATTTATTCAAATTTGAGAAATTAATTTTTTCTCGTTTAGAGGGGATCATGAAAAAAATATTTGGGAAAGGAAAACATAAATGATAAGCTCGTCGATGAATTTCCAAGTTTCCATTCGTTGATCTTGACCTTTTTTTTTTTTTTTATTTAATCAGCCGAGAGTTTCGTATTATTTGCCATGACTTTTGGTAATTATACGAATGAAATTGCGGTGGAATCGTAAAAATATATATATATATATATATTTTTTTATAATTCTCGATAATAGCGCAAATTAGCGAAATGATTGAAATTATCGGTGAGATATTAATATTGAGGAACTGAGACAACATACCTCGGACGTGAGAGCGATGAATTTCCTCTTCGGCTTGTACCCGATAACTTCCAGCGTGACCATGCTCAGGCAGGCTGACCACGACCGTGAATGGAGTTTTCTCAATTCCACGATAATCATATTTTCTTTTTACCCTCCCGACGCGTTTCTGCAAAATGATAGTCGTGGGGAAAAAAAAAATTAATAACATTTTTGTTTTTTTTCATGATGGATCGAAATTTTTGTTTTTTTTTTTTTTTCAAATATAAATATTAATAACTAGAATTGCCATATTCACCATATCGTCGTAGTGATATTTCGTGTGAAGGGTAGCACTGCCGGTTGTTTGATTGATCACGTCATCTCGAAGCTAAAAATTCACCAATTAATTCGTAAAAGTCACAATGAATTAAATTTTTGAACAAAAAAAAAAAAATAAAATAAAATAAAATAAAATAAAATAAAATAAAATAAAATAAAATAAAATAAAAATAAAATAAAATAAAATAAAATAAAAAATAAAATAAATAAAAAATAAAATAAAATAAATAAAAAATAAAATAAATAAGCGTACCGTCAGGATTCCTTCCTCAAATTCTCTCGGACCTCTGCCGAGATCCATAAGTTCAACCTCGGCCATGTCAACGCTGTTGTACGATGGTTTCAAGATCCCTTGAAACTGCAAATAATAAATGACCAATTAATTAATCATGAAAATGAAATTGGACGTGACGATGTATAAAAAAAAAAAAAAAGTAAACTGACCACTGGCCTGAGGTCAGGATGAATGAGCACGTAACCATTGTTGGTCACGATGAAGGCGTAGCCATTGACGCCGAGCTGTAAAAAAAAAAAAATTAACAATGAAAATCCATATTCTTTGTACGAAAATAATTGTTCAAATAATTATAAATAATTTGTTTTCTTTATTTTTTTTTTTCATTAATTAAAAAATACCAAATAGTACAATTTATTCACCTTGTGCGGCATCATAAGTTTTTGTATCTCTTGTATTGGCACATCCGTCCCAGCAACTCCCAGCAAATCGGCTATTCTTGTCTGCAAAATATTCGCGCGCGTTACGAGAAAAAAACAAGGAGGAGAAAAATAAAATAAGATGAAAATATCTTTACGATATTTCACAGCGAAAAAAAATATTCGGATGCGATTAAAAATATGGTAATTTTCCAAGTGGCATAAAATCAAAGCGTATCTACCTTCATTATGAATAATGCTATATCACATAATGACTCGTTCTAATACTCACGATCTAGCGTAAAAATTAAATAATAAATTATACAATTTACAATAATAATAATAATAATAAAAATAATAATCATAATCGTTAAAGTTATTCACTCTCGTACGTTTATGTGTTCAACTAAAACGCACTACAATCTCATAAATATTCAATATCCATAAAACATATACATGTACACATATATATATATATATATATATATATATAAAAAATATGTTATATGGATATTATTATCACGGGATAGCCTAAATATTTAATAAATTCATTGAATTCTCAATATTCGTACGTATCTTTTGCTTTATTTCAAATAATATTTTCTCTGCGAACATTTTGTTTATTTGAAATAATGAGAAAAAAAAAATGTATTTTTATCTCCAATGTGAAATAAATATTGAATTATTAATTTCCGTGACGATCGCAGAGTAAATATATTTCAATTCACTACACATCTAACGTAATATCTAGCCGAGATGTGTACAATTCAAGTTAAAGAATCATTCAAACAATTGTTTAAAAAAATAATAATTATTATTATTATTAAATAGATATTAATTTTTTTTTTTTCGAAACAGCTTGAAATGGTTTTTTGTAAATTCGAATAGTGCACACCTCTGATTTCTAGCAACCAACAAAACTTTAATAAATCTCGTATATATATATACTCTTTATTCTCGAGAACTGTCACATTTCGGTTCTGGGATAACTTTTTTATTATTATTTTTATAATTTTTTCAAATATTTATATATATATATATAAATATATTTATCAAAAGATTACGAGGACTTTTTTTGTTAGCTGGCGTATGTCACAATCCAATAGGCGGGCAGGACATTTTTTCTACTCATCGAGGGGGGGTAGTTTTTTTAACTAATTAATTTTTTTAATTATATTACCTAAAGACAAAACCTACCTAAATAATCAAACTGATAATGAATATAAATTTATAAGATACCAGAAGAACGAGCGTAGACCTAAAAACAAAAATGAATAACAAAAAAAAATCAAAAATAAATAAAGGGAACGAGTAACCGACGACCGATAGTTGCCCATTTTAATTCCGATTTAATTAAATTTATTTATTTTTTTATCCCCAATTATTAACCGAAATTCATTCAAACTTGACAAAATATTTGTTTTTTTTTTTTTCCAAATTACAAAAATTTTATTCGAAAAATATTATTAAAATGAAATAACACAATTTTTCGTACGTATCAGTTACCAAAATTCAGTTATACAAAATTCGTATACGTATCAGTTGCCTACAAAAATTTCTATTTAAATTCGCGTAATGAAAAATTTAGATTAAATTATAAAAAATATTTAACAAGTTCGTCAATGCCTATTTATTATATATACGTAATTGGGTCTGGCATGGCCGTCGGTTACGTTAAAATTAACTGATTTATCGGAGGCACCTATTAAAAAAATAAAATAAAATAACTTCAAGTATCCACGCGGTTTAAATTTCACCCTAAAATCGATCGCATTATCGAACGAGAAAAATCATTTTTCTCAACTCAAAACAAATCAAAACGAAGATAATCTTTTTCAAGTTATCACGAAACTGAGACAATTATCATTTGATACTAATAATTATTATATTTGTCCAAATTATTTTTCATAAAAAATAATCATTCACAATAATCGTAAAAATAATTTCTCATGATTTTAAGATGAAAAAAAAAAAAAAAAAAAAAAACCGCGCGAATACTCAACATAATTTTTTTTTTTTTACAAGGGCAATTAGGGTTTTTAATAATCGGGGGGTTTTTTTTTTTTTTTTTTAATTGTTTAAATCTATATATATATATATATATGCATATTATATGAAACAAAATTGCTTTAGCTCTTTTCTCTGTGTACGTGTATGTGTAATGTATATTTTATTTATGTGTGTGTGTGTTTCTTTTTTTTTTTTTTTTTTTTTTTTTTTTTGGCTGCCAACCTCTCTTGTCTCTGTAACCCAGTAGGCCTCCTTAATCAGCACCTGCTCAGTGATGTTCTGTGGACAAATACGAGCTTAAAACCAAAACGACATATTTTTCGGTAAGCCTTTTGTTTCTTTGTTGAGGGGGGCGGGGCTGGTGGGGGGGTGGAGGGGGAGGGGGTAAAGTTTCGTTAAATTGAAATGGAAATTTCAATAAAACGTAACAGCTAATTAACCAATTTTATGCTGACTGAGAAAAAAAAAAAAAAATCACCGAATTTTTTTTTTTCTAAATTCGATCACGATCCCTGAAATATATTTATATTTGTTTTTTTTTTTTTTTTTTTTTTTTTTGTTTTTTTTTTTCATACTTTCTTCTTACGCTTGGGAGAGAAAAAAAAATACACATCTGAGGGACTTTGCGCGAAAATGATTATCGTGTCACATTGATACATGTCTAATTATAATTATACGTCAAATATAAAGACAAAAAGTTTTTGTTTTTATTTTTTTTTTTTTTTTCGTTTTTCATCACTCTTTTATGCATGCAAAAATTGTGCCCGGATTGAGATATTATTTAAACAAAAAAAAAAATGAAAAAAAAAAAACAATGAAATTATTACTTTTTTTTTTATTCATTTTTTTTTTTTTTTTTTTTATATTTTTTTTTTTTAACGATCGCTCACCGCGTTCTCCCGCCTATCGTAGACGGGCATGCTAACCGACGTCATCAGCTGATATTCCTGAACATCGTCGTGATTATCGTAATGCTTTTTTGGCTTCTGCACGAAGCGTCGATCACGCTGATCGCCGACAAAATATTTTTTATCTCTTCGATAATGAAAAAAGCGCTGTTTTTGCTCCTCGCATTCGCGCTGCTCCCAGAGCCAATCAGTCATTTTTGGATCGGTTATGTCGGCGTAAACCGGCGTCCAAATTGTCGGATGATCAGTTTTTCCAAGTACCAAAGGTCTCGCCATTACTGGCACGTAATTCAGCACCTTTGAAAATGAAGAAAAAGAAGAAGAGGAGGAAGAAGAAGAAGAAAAATAAAAAGAAAAATAAAAAGAAAAAGAAGAAGAGGAAGAAGAAGAGGAAGAAGAAGAGGAAGAAGAAGAGGAAGAAGAAGAAGAAGAAGAAGAAGAAGAAGAAGAAGAAGAAGAAAAAGAAGAAAAAGAAGAAAAAGAAGAAAAAGAAGAAGAAGAAGAAGAAGAAGAAGAAGAAGAAGAAGAAGAAGAAGAAGAAGAAGAAGAAGAAGAAGAAGAAGAAGAAGAAGAAGAAGAAGAAAAAGAAGAAAAAGAAGAAAAAGAAGAAAAAGAAGAAAAAGAAGAAAAAGAAGAAAAAGAAGAAAAAGAAGAAGGAGAAGAAGAAGAAGAAGATGAAGATGAAGAAGAAGAAGATGAAGATGAAGAAGAAGAAGAAGAAGAAGAAGAAGAAGAAGAAAAATAAAAAGAAAAAGACGAAGAAGAAGAGGAAGAAGAAGAGGAAGAAAAAGACGAAGAAGAAGAAGAAGAAGAAGAAAAAGACGAAGAAGTAGAAGAAGAAGAAGAAGAAGAAGAAGAAGAAGAAGAAGAAGAAGAAGAAGAAGAAGAAGAAGAAGAGGAAGAAAAAGAAGCACAAGAAGAAGAAAAAAAAGAAGAAAAAGAAAAAAAAGAAGGAGAAGAAGAAAATATAATGAAAAAAAAAAAAAAAAACGTGACAATTGAAATTTCATAATTTTAAAAATATTTTTCAAAGAATTAATTAATTTTACCTGTTCTCGTACTTCCGCAAAGGTTGAAAGATGAACATAATATCCTCTATTCGCGCAAGCCATCCATTTGACTTCTCTGACATCGGCAACTTCTCTGCCAATTAAATAAGTAAATACTCTGACTGGCATGTCAGCCTTGTCAGGATCGTCTGGACTGTCACGCCAATTGTAACGCTGAAAAATGTCCTTGTAATTGAATGGCACACCATCAGTGACCAACATTATCGCCTGATTACACATTGCCCCTTCTCTCTCTTCGCGAAAACTCTCCAATAATTCGAAAGCATAATTTAATACTAATGAAAAATTTGCTATGTTGTCAGTTTTCATATTAGATATCGCATCTTTGAGCTCTCTGACATTAGCGAGATTAGCCTGAACAAGAGTGTCGTTGAAACAGGATACAACCTGAAAATTATAAACAATTTCATTTTAAACATTATTTGTTAATTCTTGTTTTTTGTTTTTTTTTTTGCTTTTAAATAATTTACCAAATTTCATTTTTCAATTATTTTTCTAACCTTTTTTTTTTGGGCATTTAAAACAATTAAAAAATGGCTATAAATTAATTCAAAGTATTTTTTATTCGTGAAAAAAAAAAATGGCCTCGTAAATTATCGAAATAAAAGATTTTTTTTTTTTTTTTTTAACACCCTTTTGTGATTTTTCCATCAATTTCATTAGACAATTCTCGAAAAAGTTGAATTATACAGAATTCAAGTATCACATCTGATATGGTCGTAAAATAATTTTTCAATCATTTAACGATCTTTATGTGATCGGATAATTTTTTTTTTTTTTCCATTTTCCCTCAAGCCACTTTTTTATTGTATAATAAAAAAAAGACGTGAGAGGGAAAAAGAAAAAAAAAAAATTTTTAATCATTTAACGATCTTTATGTGATCGGATAATTTTTTTTTTTTTCTATTTTCCCTCAAGTCACTTTTTTATTGTACAATAAAAAAAATACTTGGGAGAGAAAAAGGAAAAAAAAAGAAAAAAAAAAGTATTTTGTTGATTTTTTTTGGTCCTTGACCTCTTCTATCTCGTTCGCGAACGTAATGATATTGACGTAATCATTATTCCCGAGTTTTCATATTTTTCTTATGATTATTTTGAAATTTTTATCACCATCGAAAAAAAAATGGCCTCGTAAATTATCGAAATAAAAGATTTTTTTTTTTTTTTTTTTTTAACCCTTTTGTGATTTGTCCATCAATTTCATTAGACAATTCTCGAAAAAGTTGAATTATACAGAATTCAAGTATCACATCTAATATGGTCGTAAAATAATTTTTAAATCATTTAACGATCTTTATGTGATCGCATCATTTTTTTTTTTCATTTTCCCTCAAGTCACTTTTTTATTCTATAATAAAAAAAAGACGTGAGAGGGAAAAAGAAAAAAAAAACTAATTTTTAAATCATTTAACAATCTTTATGTGATCGGATAATTTTTTTTTTTTTTCTATTTTCCCTCAAGTCACTTTTTTATTGTATAATAAAAAAAAAACGTGAGAGGGTAAAAGAAAAGAAAAAAAAAATTTAGAAAAAAAAAAAGTATTTTGTTGATTTTTTTTGTTCCTTGACCTCTTCTATCTCGTTCGCGAACGTAATGATATTGACGTAATCATTATTCCCGAGGGTATCGAGAATATTGTTGACAACGTGTCGTGCAATTTCCTTTCTCATTCCCGTCATGCTACCAGAAATATCAACAAGAATGAGAATATCCTTTGGTGATGTTGCAGCCTCGATGTACCATCCGCGTGTTCGGCAATCAAAAAGGTCAACGGGTTTTGGATTCCACGTTGTTGCTGGATATTGTCTCATAAAACCTGTCGCACTGCCAAAATATTGCCACGATAATGATGGATCGTGCTCAAAATTATTAATAAATGTTTGATCCAATTCCTCGGACCATTTGATCGCTTTAATGACCTCGCGAGCACGATCGTAAACGTTCGTTGGTACATGAACCGCCGACATGTTCAAATTCACTTCTCCACCAAAGTGTGCACTGAACAAAAAATCCATCGTATTATTTTTCGCGTTTACGTAATAAATATCGTCCGGTAGTTCAACCTCTTTTGACGAGAGTGCCGATGTCTCGGCTATATCCATTATTCTCTGAAGTGGAGAAAAAAAAATAAACAAAAATTACTAAATTTTTATTCACCCTTAAGGATTTTTTTTTTTTTTTTTTACCATTTTAATAATTTATATATTTTTCACATTAAAGAGTTTACCTTGATTGCTGATATCTTTGATTCCATCATCGCTTTTATACCTTTGGCAATGTCACGAACAAGATCGTTACCGTCGTGCGGCAATAATTTTGCCATTTTGTAACTCTCGTGAAACTTCTCGACGTTCGTGACGTATTTGCCAAGCTGCGAGAGCTCGAAACCGAGCTTGTGTGCCCATGTTTTTACTCTGATGAGATGAAAAAGATAAGACGCACAGACACTCGTTATTAATTTGAGCATACTCGAAAATTAATTTTTAACCATTTATCCATTGATCAACTGATATTTAATAATTAAAAAAAAAAAGATAAGACACACAGACACTCGTTATTAATTTGAGCATATTCGAAAATTAATTTTTAACGATTTATCCATTGATCAACTGATATTTAATAATTAAAAAAAAAAAAGAAAAAAAGTTTTTACTCTGATGAGATGAAAAAAATAAGATGCACAGACACTCGTTATTAATTTGAGCATATGGCGAAAATTAATTTTTAACCATTTATCGATATTGAATAATTTCAAAAAAAAGAAATTTAACAAAAAATACACATTTGATTTTTTTCAAACGAGCAATCTAAATTCTAATAATCAAAACAAGATCCAATAAACAAATTAATTAAAATCAATCATTAAAAAAAAAATCTCTTAAAATTATTCAAAGACTTTGTACGTAAAATATTAAAAATTGTAAATTACGATTTAAAAAAAAAAATCATTGACACAATTTGTCGCATTCCATCCTCGTGCTCGCTGTCACAACAGACCAGCCCTTATAAGAAATTAAAAAAAAAAAAAAAAACCAGATTGCTCCATCAACCTAAATTTGAGTCACGAAGGAAAAATCAAAAGCAAATATAAATATAATATTTCATCTAAATTATTGATAAAATAATTTACTCTCCAAAGTCACATATTTCCATCAATTAATCTTAGAAAAAAAAAAAAAAAAAAAAAACTATTCTGCTGCATGGCCATTTCGTCAATGCAGCTGCAAAGAAATGAAAAAAAGGAAAAACGAAACTTACGTGTTGTAGGAAATACTGTCGAGTTGTCCAGGAGCTGAGAAAAGCACGAGTATGACAACGACAATGAGTCCAAAATTACTCATTATAAATGTGATTCACCACTTTATTATTATTCGTCGTGTACGTTGAAAATTTATTTTTCATTCGACGTTTCCTTGAATCGTAACGACAAATGACAATTTCAATATGAATAAATATGATTTTTCGTCAATTTATTTTATATATATATATATATATAAATTTTTTCCCCTCACGTTCCTAGTCGACGATTCGAGACTTGAACGGGGCGACGTACTACTGCAAACTCGTGCGTTATGATGATGGTGTTGGTAGTGATAAGGAAGAATTGTGGGGGGATGGTTGAATTTCCTTGTGTCGGTGAGTTCGTATATCTCCATCGAGCCTCCCCTTTGCACACCGTTATCGATCACTTGGGGGCTCGTTTTCAGACTTGCGCAATTCACCGGGACCTCAAAGAGCTCTTCATTCGACTCCAAAAGTCTGTATTGAGAAGTGGAAAACATAAATTTGACGAAAAAAAAAAACCCAAATATTGGAAATAATTTTTTTTTCCTTTACGAAATGATTACGAATAATGTAGAAAAAAAAATATAAATATTCAGTGTAAATTTTTCAATTGATTCATTTGACAAATAATTATGTTTTATTATTCGTGATTATTTTGTCCAAGTTTAAAAAAAAAAAATTTCACTCGAGGAAATTTTTATTTTTGTTACTTTGAGAGGTAGAAATATTTTTTACAATATTCATGGCTCAGTGAATTGTTTGCTCGTTAAATTGGTCGACTAATGGCCATCCTTTGAAGGGTGCACAGCTGATTTTTTTTTTTTTCGGACGATCGTGGAAATATTCGAAATATTTTAAATAGTGTAATTTTCATTCGACTCCAAAAGTCTGTATTGCGAAGTGGCAAATATAAATTCGACGAAAAAAAGAAAAGAAAAAACAAATCATTGGAAATAATTTTTTTTTTAAATTCATTCGGTTGAAATAATCGCCTTTTTTTTTGAGAATCGTGGAGAGAAGGAAACGGAAAAAACAAAAAAATGGAATTATTGCTTATTCGAAACATTTTAAATAGTGTGATTTTTTTTGGCACTTGGGAAAAGAAAAATGAACTTTTCTTTTTTTAATGTAAAAAAAAAAAAACAAACCATTACTTTGGGCATTAAAAAGCTATCTATTGAGTTTCAGCGTTGGAAATTATCTTACAGGAGAATCTTAATGATAATTAAAATAAATAATGACGATATGGTGGAAAAATAATAAATTGTCGTTGCTCGTCCACAAGCATCGATCTCGTCCTCCAGCGGATGTTCCGTGTAACAATTTTCTAATCTTCGACGTGGCAAGTCATTGAGATGCTTTTTGTGACAAGGCGATGGCTCGGTGCCATTTACATATTCCGTAGGACTAATAACTTCTGCCGATACGGTGAATTTGACGGCGCATGTATAGTACATCGCGTCGACGACGACGAGCAGAAGATTCGTGGCTGGTACCTGAAACAAAATCGTTTAAATATCATTTAAATGATCATTTAAATTTCCTCTGCCAAGAAGCCAGGAAAATGTAAAATTCTTTTGTTTATAGAGGGCGTTTTGTAAATGGAGGAAAATTAATGAGGGAATAATTTAACTTTTTCCATCAATAAAATGATTTATGTAGATGACTTATATTTGATTTGGCGTAGATTAATCAAAATGTTCTCATTTTATGGAGTTTTTAATGCTTTGAAATATTTGTTTATAATTGTCGAATTGAAGCAAATTTATGCAGGTCAAATAAATGATAAAAAAGTGCAAATTAAAATTTTCACATTAATTTCTCGTTACAGCTGAAAATTACGAAAATTTCCTCTGCCAAGAAGCCAGGAAAATGTAAAATTCTTTTGTTTATAGAGGGCGTTTTGTAAATGGAGGAAAATTAATGAGGGAATAATATGAAAAATTTAAATTTACACAATTATTGTTTTTCATTATTGGGCGTTTGCACTCACTCGTTGTGCCCAAAATGGTCTCGAGCATTGTAACGACGAATTGGTGATTCTATGCTCTGCCACATCCTGATTCATTATATAGAGAGTTGTCTTTTTGTCACAAGAATGAAAGGTGACAATTCGATGTGGCTCTGGCGGAGGATCAGGTCGATCCTCGGTCGAGTGAACCCTCGCAAATGCTTCGGGCAAATTCACGAATCTCGTTGTTATCCAGAATAATCGTGCAAGAAGCCAAAGTATTAATTCTCCCACATAACGCAGTGGATTGCTAAAATAATCACCACCGCTTGACGATATTCCCTTTGAAAAAAATAAAATAAAAAAACAATTAAAAAGTCAATATAAAGATAATTGAAAAAAATTAACGATATTCAAATTAATTCGAACGAATAAATTTTTTTTTCCATCTCTAAAATTGTCACAATGCAAAAAAGAACTGGGAATTTTTTTTTTTTCTAATAATTTTTTTTTCCCACCAGTAAAATTTTTACGAGAAAAAAAATAACTCATTTGTTTTTTTAAATTCATTCTCGTTACTCACCTGTTTCTCACAAAGCGCCTGATAGTCATAAATATCAACAGCTTTGAAGAAACCCTGAACCAGCATCGATTGCATAACTTCACCCTCCTGCGCACCAAAAAATTGTCCAGTGCCAGCATGAGCCTCTGATAAAACGATATAACCATTTTGATCGATCAGATAACAATTGATCCATATGTGAGCACAATTCATGGGTGTGCTTGGCGTTGTCGTCGTGATATCGATGAATCTTTGAAAAAATGTTTTCATCGACATTTGAAAACCAACGACAGCAGCCGAAGCGTTTCTTCCTCCGTCACGGGGATAAATTGGCATCGAAACTGTTGTCACTGCGTTTACTCCGGCCTCCCAGGGAACTTGAAAAAATTTAATAACAATCATAATTTAACGATGAATATAATTTTTTATAGAATTATTATTTTTTTAATAATAAATTTCCTTTCCATATAATTTGCATATAATAAAAAAAAAGATATAATTTTTTGGAGAATTATTAATTTATCGATCACCTGTGATTGAAATACTTCCATGATCGATCTCGTGTTGAAAAATGGCTCCCTTGTACCAGGGCTCGTTCACGGCGCGTCTGTAGAGATCGCCAAATTCTATGTTGACCCTGCCAGGCGGAGCTTTTGAAAGATCGAGATCCTGCCATCTCGTGAGTCCGCTCTGAGTCGCGACAAATCTCAAAAAAACGCCCCACCTATCAGCCAATTTTTTTGTCTTTTCATCACGATGAACAAATTTGCCGGAATAACTTTTGTTGGTCGCTTTTGCGTCAAAAACTAAAAGTTCCATCAGCTCTTGATTACAATAATAATCATCATCGTGCAAAACTTGATCATAACAATCTGGCTCTTCGGAATTTTCCTCCGTCACATTTGCGTATGCCTCGTATTGTTCGGACCATTTCCAATTATCATCTCCCATCAATCGTAAAAAATGTTTGAGCTCCTCCTCGGAATTTTCAAACTCGTGATCCTCGAGATAATGAAAACGACAATATACCCAGCCTGGATGAACTCTCCATTTCTCACCGACAAAATAATCCGATAAATTTATGTTCATTCTCTGAGTCTTTCGAATTTCATCCTCCACCTTGAAAAAATAAAATTGAATATTAGGATTGAAAAAAACAAACAAAAATAAATATAAATATATAAATGAAAAATGAATAATAAAGCTTTGAAAATAAATATTATAATAAAATAAGAATAATTGAATGAATTTAGTACTTTTTTGTATTATTAATTATTTTCATTAATTTTAATTTCAAATTACCTTTATCCATGTCTTTCCGTAATTTGGTATTGCGACGGCAATACCGAATGGAGTACCAGGCAACGGTGCATAATAATAATCCCTTTTTTCTAATGTAACACGACGATTATCATCGTAATGAAGCTTTACTGGAATATTCGTCATTTTATCATGTTTGTGATCGACTAACGCTGCTCGAAGTTGCAACACTTCTGGTCCAGGATCTCTGCCATAAATTTAATGAATTAGTTTATTTTTGAGTTTTAATTAATTTTAGCAATTGACTCTTCACGATAAATAATTGGATAGAAAATTATAAATTATAAATTAAAAATGAGCAAAAAAATAAATTAAAAATGAGGAAAAAAAATGACCAATAAATGTGATAAAATTTACCTTGGTCCTCTACCATCGTCGAGAATTTCCACTTCCGTAAGATCTATGCTATTGTAATTTTCCTTTAAATGACCGTGCCATACGGGCCGAAGATCCGGATGTAAAATAACGTAACCATTATTTGAGACAATAAAAGCATAGCCATTGACACCGAGCTTGTAGGGTAATGTGAGCTTGCGAATATCATCGATCGGTACATCAGTACCGGCAACACCCAATAGATTTGCTCTTCTCGTGCTATTTTGACGATTTCCCTTACGATCAAACGCTGGAATACTGACTGACGTCAATAATCGGTATTCCTGCCAGCTTGTTTTGTTCCCATCAGCCGGATCGGCTTGTGCATTGTCGCCAGAACGGAGCTGCGATAATTTTTTCATCAAATTATCATTTATATTCGTTTAATAATTTGAGATTTAAAAAAAAAAAAAAAGAAGCCACGAAACTTGCAGGAGAAAAAAATGATAAATTAATATATTTGGATAAAATGACAAAATTACTATTGGAATTTAGAAAAATTAAAAAACAGTTAAAACTTTTTCATGAATCAATTTCAAGTGAAATAAAATGAAAAAATTTAACAAATTGTGGAGTTTTAGTAAATTTATCATTTTTTTAAAATAATTATTATCTCGTTGTGACAAGAAAAAAAATTATAATGCAAGACACACAATTGAATAATTGTGTGGCTGACATTACGTGAAAATAATTTTTTTTTGGATATCGCACAGGGAATATGATTGATAAAAAATTTATATGCGTGTGGGCAATGCATGCGCAATGCTTAATAATTTATGCAATGGCGATAATGAACACATCCATATAGTTTTGGCTGATACACTCTAGATAAATAAAATAAAAATCAAATAAATTTTTCAGCTTTTATAAAACTCGTAAAAATCAAATAAATTTTTCAGAGCTTTTATAAAATCCATAAAAATCAAATAAATTTTTCAGAGCTTTTATAAAACTCATAAAAATCAAATAAATTTTTCAGAGCTTTTATAAAACTCATAAAAATTAAAATAAATTTCCTCAGCGTCAATCAGCTGTGTATATTTGATGTGTTTAATCGTCTCGCTATTTATTTATTTTTTTATTTTCTTTATCTAAGCGAGCGAGCCACACTCAAGAGTGCCTAGAAGGAAACACACTGAAAAAATAAAAATAAAATGTAATAATTCGAACACTGACAAAATAAAAAATAATAATTATTAAAAATACACGACATTGATGAAAATAAAAATTAAACAACGCTATTGGGAACGAAAAAAAAGGGGGTAATTTCTGGTAAAACAAAATTGGAACATTTGCAAACTTAAAAGTAAACGCATACGCCATTTGGGATGAAAATAATAATAATAATAATAATAATACCTCTCACGATCAGTCTGTAACGCACCATGCGGGTGAATACCCAAGTACTAATTACTTACACGTAAATGCATCGACTACGGGATACGTGAAATAATTTTTTTTATCGAATGAAAAAAAAAAGTTTTTTTCACACATAAAAATGGAGGAAAAAAAATATTTTCTTTTTACTCAATAAAAAATAAGCCCTTCCAAGTGAGTGATTATGAGCAAAATTTTAAGGGGGTTGGAATTTTCTGGCGGGGAACAAAAAAAATAACTGTACTCAAAACTCGTCGATTTGAATTTTGTGATAATTTCAATGAAACCTGCTTAATGTAGGCGGCATCCTCGTTTATAGTCACACCTTGCTGTTTCGCTTTCAGGACTTTCTCGAGCTGTGATTTTTGCTTCTCGTGATCCATCACTACCCACAGCCACGTGGCAAGTGCTGGATTCTAATGGAATTAATTTGTTTTTTTTTTTCTTTCAACTATTTTTTTTTACGCAAAATCGTCGGAGAAAAAAAAAGAAACAAAAAAATCAAATAAAAAGTAGAAAAAAAAAATTGCTGCCCTTAAAATCATCGAAAAAAATATAATAAAAAATTCATCGTTATAAATTCCATTGACACGTCTAAATTACGAGAGGAGAAGCTTGCTGTTTCCCTTTCGGGACTTTCTCGAGCTGTGATTTTTGCTTCTCGTGATCCATCACTACCCACAGCCACGTGGCAAGTGCTGGATTCTAATGGAATTAATTTGTTTTTTTTTTCTTTCAAATTTTTTTTTTTACGAAAAATCGTCGGAGAAAAAAAAAGAAACAAAAAAATCATCCAACTTAAATGTTTTTTTCAAATTCGTACTAAAGGAAAAAAAAAAAGTTGCAAAAGAAAAATGCAATCCGTACAGGAATTTGAGTAAAAAATTGCAAACAAAATAATTTTTCTACATGATAATTATTTGACGAAAAAAAAAACTAAAAAAAAAAAAAATCAAATAAAAAGTAGAAAAAAAAAAAATTGCTGCCCTTAAAATCATCGAAAAAAATATAATAAAAAATTCATCGTTATAAATTCCATTGACACGTGTAAATTACGAGAGGAGAAGAAGAAAAAAATGCAACGTGTCAATTACGTTTATTCTTCATTCTGCAAGCGATTTCCGTTATCTCTATGGCCACGTAACCGGACACGCCTCGTCACACAGTTGGACGTTTTCTATTGTATCGAGAACACACACAGCCAAGAATTTCTCAGAGCATCTCATGCCAAAGAATTTATCCGCTCCTGGATAAACTTGGTACGGGCAAAGTTGGGTAACTTGGACATTTTTTTTTTTTTTTTTTTTGCCATCGTGTGCACAACGATGGAGACTCGATGCTTGTTAATAATATGCAAAACACGCGAGCTTTTTTTTTTTTTATCGGACGACACTGCTCTCTCAGCTACGCGTATTGCATTACGACAAATAATTATATTATATCGTCATTATACGCGCACACACACACACACACACACATATACACATACACAGAGGCAGACACACCCGAATAGTTACCAGCAAAATATTAAACAAACGATTGTCAAATTTTCAAAATTTCGTACAATCAAAATTTCAGCCGAATATTATTAATATTTTGTTCTAATTCGAGCAATTATTTTTTTTCCCAACTCGACCCAATTTTGAGTAAATTAAAAATCGAATAAGACCTGTGAATTTTTTTTTTTGGTAATTTCTTAAATTAATATTTTCATTATTTTAATATGGTGATTTTTTTTTAGACCCATTTCTAAAAAATACGAGTGTAGACATTTTTTTAAATAAATGAAAATATAATTTTTTTTTTCGAAATACGAAGAAGATTGGAAAAAAAATCGAGGAGGAAAAAAAAATAGTCATTGGAACAAATAATACTAAAATAATAAAATAATGGTCCGTAAGGATAATTCAAAGTTCATAATTTCATGCATTTATGCACTGATGTTTTTTGTTCGATTTCTAAAAAATACGAGTGTAGACATTTTTTTAAATAAATGAAAATATATATTTTTTTCGAAATACGATGAAGTGCAGATTGGAAAAAAAATTGAGGAGGAAAAAAAAATAGTCATTGGAACAAATAATTCTAAAATAATAAAATAATGGTCCGTAAGGATAATTAAAAGTTTATAATTTTATGCATTTATGCAGTGATGTTTTTTGTCCCATTTCTAAAAAATACGAGTGTAGACATTTTTTTAAATAAATGAAAATATATATATTTTTCGAAATACGAAGAAGATTGGAAAAAAAATTGAGGAGCAAAAAAAAATAGTCATTGGAACAAATAATACTAAAATAATAAAATAATGGCCCGTAAGGATAATTAAAAGTTCATAATTTCATGCATTTATGCAGTGATGTTTTTTGTCCCATTTCTAAAAAATACGAGTGTAGACATTTTTTTAAATAAATGAAAATATATATTTTTCGAAATACGAAGAAGATTGGAAAAAAAATCGAGGAGCAAATAAAAAATAGTCATTGGAACAAATAATACTAAAATAATAAAATAATGGCCCGTAAGGATAATTAAAAGTTCATAATTTCATGCATTTATGCACTGATGTTTTTTGTTCGATTTCTAAAAAATACGAGTGTAGACATTTTTTTAAATAAATGAAAATATATATTTTTTTCGAAATACGATGAAGTGCAGATTGGAAAAAAAATTGAGGAGGAAAAAAAAATAGTCATTGGAACAAATAATTCTAAAATAATAAAATAATGGTCCGTAAGGATAATTAAAAGTTTATAATTTTATGCATTTATGCAGTGATGATTTTTGTCCCATTTCTAAAAAATACGAGTGTAGACATTTTTTTAAATAAATGAAAATATAATTTTTTTTTTCGAAATACGAAGAAGATTGGAAAAAAAATTGAGGAGGAAAAAAAAATAGTCATTGGAACAAATAATACTAAAATAATAAAATAATGGTCCGTAAGGATAATTAAAAGTTCATAATTTCATGCATTTATGCAGTGATGTTTTTCGTCCCATTTCTAAAAAATACGAGTGTAGACATTTTTTTAAATAAATGAAAATATATATTTTTTTCGAAATACGATGAAGTGCAGATTGGAAAAAAAATTGAGGAGCAAATAAAAAATAGTTATTGCATCAAATAATAATAAAATAATGGCTAGTAAATATTTACTAGCCATTATTTTATTATTATTTGTTCCAATGACTTTTTTTTTTCCTCCTTAATTTTTTTTTCTATCAGCAGTTTTTCGTGTCTCGAAAAAAAATAATTATATTTTCATTTATTAATTAATTGAAAAATTGTACAATCATTGATATTAAATGATTTTTTAAATAATCTTACCGATACGTCAGTGTATGCGTGAGTCCAAACGATCGGATGAACCTCACCCTGAAGTACCAATGGTCTGGCTACGACCGGTATATATTTAAGGACTTGCTCTCTGACTTCCTCTTGTGTTTTTATGTGCGTATAGTAGCCCCTGTTGAGACAAGCCATCAGCTGAATTTCTTGTACCATCGTAATTTCACGACCCAACAGATACGTGAAAACTCGAACTGGTATACGGGTGCCATTTTCCTGTCTGTTCCACTCATCGAATACCTGCGCATTGTTCAAAATTACCATTAATTTTTCATCTAATAAAGAGCCAATAAGATTAATTACCATAATTGGGCCATTTAATTGTACCATAATTTTGAATATTTTTTTTTTTTATTAATTTTGAATATATTTTTTTTTTATTAATTTTGAATATATATTTTTTTTTATTAATTTTGAATATATTTTTTTTTAATTAATTTTGAATATATTTTTTTAAATTAATTTTGAATATTTTTTTTAAATTAATTTTGAATATATATTTTTTTAAATTAATTTTGAATATTTTTCTTTTTAATTAATTTTGAATATTTTTTTTTAAATTAATTTTGAATAATTTTTTAAAATTAATTTTGAATAATTTTTTTAATGAATTATATGAGATAGAAAGAAAAACCTCAGATATATTTGACGCTACGCCATCAGTAACGAGCATTATTAGCTGATTGCATGGAGTTTGAGGACCGCAACCTCTGACATCGCTGTAAGTCTTGAGGAGAGAAAATGCTCTGGTGAAGGCCCAAGTGAGATTTGCCACTTCAAAGGGATCTATATTGGTGATCATGTTTTTGAAAGTATTGAGATTCTCCGGTGTTGCCTGTATCAGTTTGTCCTTGAAGCATGGAACTATCTCGTCCGTCTCATTCGTGTATTGAAGTATCGTCACGAAATCATTATTCGATAAAGTATCGAGAATTGCCGATACCGTTGTTATTGCTTGACGAGAGAATTGGCGAACGAAAAAAAAAAAAAATCATAAAATTGCGTACATAAATTAATTGAAAAAAAAATTAATTAATTTTCAAATTTCTTGAAATATTTAGAATCGAGAAATTAATTGTAAAATAAAAAATTGTGTACATGAATTAATTGAAAAAAAAATAATTTATTTTCAAATTGCTTGAAATATTTAGAATGGAGAAATTAATTGTAAAATAAAAAATTGTCATATCGAAAATAATATGATTTATAAAAAGTAAAAAAGAAGATTGAAAATATTGATTAAAAATAAAATTAATAAATTAATTTGAGAAATAAAGAGAATAAAATTATTGCAAAATCATCAGGCAAATATTAATTTTTTTAAATGATTTTTTTGGGAATTAGCACGAGAGAAGAGAATTTGATGAACTTGAAAATTTTGTGTGTGTGCTATTTCGTACTAGAATCGTATTATGTATTTTTATCATCGCGAGTAATTGCAAACTTTCACGGAATGATAAGCCATTTTTTTCCATCTCCATCTCTTGCTCCTTTGCTTTTCTCTCTCTCTCTCTCTCTCTCTGACTTTGGAATTGAGCAAATTCGCGATCGCAAGGGAACGAATGAATCACCGAGTGCCAATAAAATTCTGTTTCAAAACCGGCAGCTCGTCATTGGTGTGTTATCAATTATATCGTGTGACGTTGCAAGAAGCGTACAGTGTTCGAGTATCGGGCAAATAATTTACTACGCTAGCAGTAGAAATTCTAATGCAAAAATAAGAATTGTTTAAATTTTACATAAAGAAAACAAAAAATTATTAACAAAATTATAATCATTTTCACTTAAAAAAAAAAAAGATTTCTGAGCTCATCAGTCATAATAATCGCTCGAAAAAAAAAAAAAAAAAGAAAAATTGATGAAATTATTCTCGATTATTCGAAAGAATGAAAATATTTTTTATTAATCGTTTTTTTTTCGTCATAAAATAACTTTTAATGTTTTTTCGGGCAAATAATTTACTGCACTAGCAGTAGAATTTCTAATGCAAAAATAAGAATTGTTTAAATTTTACACAAAGAAAACAAAAAATTATTAACAAAATTATAATCATTTTCACTTAAAAAAAAAAAGATTTCTGAGCTCATCAGTCATAATAATCGCTCGAAAAAAAAAAAAAAAAGAAAAATTGATGAAATTATTCTCGATTATTCGAAAGAATGAAAATATTTTTTATTAAACGTTTTTTTTTCGTCATAAAATAACTTTTAATGTTTTTTCGGGCAAATAATTTACTGCACTAGCAGTAGAAATTCTAATGCAAAAATAAGAATTGTTTAAATTTTACACAAAGAAAACAAAAAATTATTAATAAAATTATAATCATTTCACTTGAAAAAAAAAAGATTTCTGAGCTCATCAGTCATAATAATCGCTCGAAAAAAAAAAAAAAAAGAAAAATTGATGAAATTATTCTTGATTATTCGAAAGAATGAAAATATTTTTTATTAAACGTTTTTTTTTTCGTCATAAAATAACTTTTAATGTTTTTTCGGGCAAATAATTTACTGCACTAGCAGTAGAAATTCTAATGCAAAAATAAGAATTGTTTAAATTTTACACAAAGAAAACAAAAAATTATTAATAAAATTATAATCATTTCACTTGAAAAAAAAAAGATTTCTGAGCTCATCAGTCATAATAATCGCTCGAAAAAAAAAAAAAAAAGAAAAATTGATGAAATTATTCTTGATTATTCGAAAGAATGAAAATATTTTTTATTAAACGTTTTTTTTTTCGTCATAAAATGGCTTAATATATATATTTTTTTATTTTAATTTTTTTTTTAATTCAATTGGAAATAAATGCTCACATACCGATGGTACGTCCCATTCCTTCCATGCTGCCACTCGAATCAACGAGTATGACCATGTCTTTGCTGCACGTAGCAGCCTCGATGAACCAACTTCTCGTTCTACAGTCGTACTGATCGACAACCGGCAGTTTATCAGCGCCCTTGTCCGTTCGCCACTGCATAGCAGGATATTGGCGCAACATTCCCGTGACAGAGCCAAAATATTGCCACGATAATGCCGGATCGGATTTGTAATTTTGACGAAAAATATCATCGAGTCCCTCGGACCATCCAATCGCCTCGACCACCCTCGGTCTCAAATCGTAAACATTTGTTGGTATGTGAACCGATGAGTGACTCGTGTTTACGGGTATATTGTAAAAATGAGAGTCCGGGGTGAGCTCCATATCTCTAAATTAATCAACCAATAAATAAATAAATAAATAAATAAATAAATAAATAAATAAATAAATAAATAAATAAATAAATAAATAAATAAATAAATAAATAAATAAATAAATAAATAAATAAATAAATAAATAAATAAATAAATAAATAAATAAATAAATAAATAAATAAATAAATAAATAAATAAATAAATAAATAAATAAATAAATAAATAAATAAATAAATAAATAAATAAATAAATAAATAAATAAATAAATAAATAAATAAATAAATAAATAAATAAATAAATAAATAAATAAATAAATAAATAAATAAATAAATTAGAAGATGAAAGTCTCAAGAAAAAATCTAGTAAATCTTTATAATTTTAGTTGCCAAGCAAATTTGATTTAAACTTCATAAATTTGGATTCAGTTAAATGTTTTTCGAGTCATATATATATATTTAAAATTTTTAGGATCATTTACTATAAATATTATAAATAAATTGGTTAATGACCGAGAGAAAATGGTTGAAATTCATACAGAGTCAGCGTGCTACTTGTGATCTACATAAAAAAAAGATTTTTGTAATGAAAATTACCTCCAAGTGCTAATATTCCTCTCCATACCTTTCGGTATTTTAGTTTCATTAAAACCCACGACATTGCTGTACTTTCCCGAGACATAAGTTATATTCTCAGATTCATCGAATTCGTACTCCTCGGCAGCGCTTTCAGCAACTTTTAATATACAACGAACAGCGTCCATTTTTCTTCTGAGCATTCTACCAACGCTCTCGCTTATTATGTTGATTAATTCCTCGCCAGATTTGTCCACCACTATTGTATTCATTGTTTTGTACTTCTGAAATTTTTTATGCAATTATTATATTTATCTTCATAAATTATTCTAAATTAAATTAATTTAACTAATAATAATAAGTTTAAAAAAATCATCTACATAAAAAAACAAAAACTGCCCAGTAAAATTGATTTTAGTTTATTCCGAGAATATTTAATTTTATTAAAATAATGTTTGATCAATGCGAATAAATTGGCGATAAATTTTTCTCGTACTATACAGTACGAGAAAAAAAAATCATTCGTCTCAGTGGAGGATAATAATGAAATGTTTTTCGACCAAAGTGGCACGTTCGTGAAACGCGAAGCGTATCGTCTAGCAAGGTCACAAAAGTGTGAGATAGAGCGAGAGAAGAATAGTTGAAAAAATTCTGTAAATAAAAGGCATTTCCGGCTTCGAGTGGACGTCAGGTGGTCCCCGAGCACGAGGGACAACAGCTGCCTTTTGTTTTTTTTTTCCCCCAGTAATTCACAAATGATCCTTAGTAATTCCTCCACGAGTTCAGTGCTCGTAAGACTATTTACTATTTGGGTTTCATTTTTTTTACTGGTTGGCGTTCATTTTTTTTTCGTTTTTTTTTTTTTAGGAAATAAAAATTGTCCTTGGAATTCCCGTGGTGCAATTTTTTCCGGATTGTATCGTCGAAATGAATGCGCTGATAACAATTGTACGTTTTTAACGTGTAAGTGGGAAAATTCATAGTTTCGAAAAATTATGCATTTCCTCCGGATTTTCATTAACATTTCAATTATCTCGTTAATCTAAGGTCTTTTTAATTAATAAATTAATCGCTGATCCATTTACACGTGGCTCGCCATTTATCATTATATTCAACGATTGTATATTTGTCAAATTTAATTCAAATCGATCAATGCATTTCGGTGTTAGTCGTGTGGAAGCCCGAGAGTCCGATTTTTAATCCATTCAATTAATTTTTTCATGCTGTCCATTCAATTAATTTTTTCATCCAATCCATTCAATTAATTTTTTCATGCAATCCATTCAATTAATTTTTTCATGCAATCCATTCAATTAATTTTTTCATGCAATCCATTCAATTAATTTTTTCATGCAATCCATTCAATTAATTTTTTCATGCAATCCATTCAATTAATTTTTTCATGCAATCCATTCAATTATTTTTTTCATGCAATCCATTCAATTAATTTTTTCATCCAATCCATTCAATTAATTTTTTCATGCAATCCATTCAATTAATTTTTTCATGCAATCCATTCAATTAATTTTTTCATGCAGTCCATTCAATTAATTTTTTCATGCAATCCATTCAATTAATTTTTTCATGCTGTCCATTCAATTAATTTTTTCATGCAATCCATTCAATTAATTTTTTCATGCAATCCATTCAATTAATTTTTTCATGCAATCCATTCAATTAATTTTTTCATGCAATCCATTCAATTAATTTTTTCATCTAAAAAAACGTATTTAAAATCAATTGAAATTGGGTCATAATGGATAGAGTCTGGGCTAAAAATGAACTAACTTGGGTGAATTAAAGCTACTTTTACGTTTGGGAATAAACAAAAGGAAATTCTAAATTGTGGAGTCAAAATGGGCCCTCCCTCATGCCCGTTTTCTCCGCAACGTTAATTGAACTTTAAACTCTGGTTATCCTTTGAAAAAATTAGATTAAAAAGAAAATTTAACCAGGTTTAAGCTATGAGCTTATTCACGTTCTTGACCTCATAATTTCCGTCATCTTATATTCATATTGGCGTGAATCTGTTTATTATACGTGGCCGTGCCAGCCAAAATGTTCTAAAAATGCATCGCTAAAAGTACATTTTTTTTCCATAAAGATTTTACGATTTTTTTTAAAGTTACATCATAGATAAATAGATAGATAGATAGATAGATAAATCGATGAATAGATAGATAGATAGATAGATAGATAGATAAATAGATAAATAGGTAGATCGACAGATAGATAGATACAAAGAAAGATATATAGATCGATCGATCAATCGATCAACAGATAGATAGACAGATAAACAGACAGAATAAAGATAGATACTTGCTTCGATAAGTTCATCAGGTCGGGCCACCGCGTTCGCCAGTTCTCGAAGTTCCGTACCAAGGCTGTTGGCCCATTGATCGACACTGTGACAATAACATAATTGCGATAGATCGTCAAAAGATTCCCAACAAAATTCAAACAATCAACAAACGCAATATATTTTATCAATAATATTTTTTTCCAAACAGAAAAAAAATAAACAAAACCAACTCTCTGCCACTTTTTATCACTTTTTCCCACGTAACAAGAAGTGTAGAATGTGTTGCGATGGCAAAGGTCGAGTTTGCACTGGCAATCCAGCAGTCCAGAAAATACTAAATATACACTTTAAATACACACACAACACACACACACATATATATATATATATATATATATATATAAATAAATATTTCACTCACATTTGGGCATCTCGAGCGAGGCACGAGCCGGCTATTATTAATACGATACATTTGGTCAGTTGCTCGCGCAACATAACTTTTTTTTACTCACACACACACATACACACACACACGCGCGCCACGATTATACCGGAGATAAATATATATATATATATATATATATATATAAAATTTCTAATAATATTATTATCGCTCGAAAAGCACCCGAGAGAATATTTACGTCTCTCTCTCTCTCTCTCTCTCTCTCTCTGTCCTCGTCTCTGTATGTCTGTCTATTTGTATGAGGACTTTTATATTTTTTCAAGATTCAATAGTACTGATGAAAAAAAAAAGACATGGCGATTATCGCGTGAAGCTCACGTTTCTCGCGGTCGTGGCTTATCTTCGCGCGTTAAAACTCGCGTGTATACGCGCAAAGACCGCGGGTGGAAGCACCGAAAAATTAGACAGAGGCGTGCAAACGCCGGTGAACAGAATGAGAAAGAGAGAGAAACAGAGAGAGAGAGAGAGAGAAACAGCGAGAGAGAGAGGGAGAGAGAGAGAGAGAGAGAGAGAGAGAGAGAGAGAGAGAGAGAGAGAGAGAGAGAGAGAGAGAGAGAGAGAGAGAGAGAGAGAGAGAGAGAGGAGAGAGAGAGAGAGAGGGAGAGAGATTTGCTCTCCCGGCTTTGGCCCACGATTTTGTGCCTTCATGTCTGTGTGTGTATGTGTTGGCTCTCGACGAACGAGAGATCTGATTATTTTTGGTACACGGGTGGGCCCCACCAACTTACCCGAGAAGCTTTTCTCGTACGTGAGAGAGCGAGCGAGAGAGAGCGAGAGAGAGAGAGAGAGAGAGAGAGAGAGAGAGAGAGAGAGAAAGGCCTAGACGCATGCTGGAATATCTTATATATACAGAATACAATGCCATTTGGTATATCTATAGCTTTTCGTAGCAAGGTATATTTATAAAATCGTACGTCTCGTCTCTTTTCCCCCCTCCCCCCTCCCCCCGACCGCTCTCTCTCTCTCTCTCTCTCTCGCCCTTCTAATCGCAGCACCAATCATTGTACGTTCTTCGAGATGCCCACACGCACTTCCGTGTGGCGTCTGCAGCGGATGCAAACGAATGCGTCTAATTTGTCTTAAATTTCAAATATTTTTTCTCTGCTTCAACGGGATTTTTGAAATTTAATATTCAACACCGATGCATTTTTTATAAAACAGTTTAGTTTCTTATGTGTAAATATATATGCTTTTCTTTTCAATTTTTTACGTCGCTATGAAACAGTTTTGTTTGTTTTTCGTGAATGGGAATGAGGGGTCAAAGGTTAAATAAAAATACGGAAGAAAGTTAAGTTTATTATTCCTCATTGAGGAAGTTTTATTTGAATGGAAGAAAAAAATAATTTAGCTTGTATAAAATTATTTTTGATAAACTGGCATGTGAAAGCTTAAATCATGATGGATAAAATGAACCTTTAAAGTTAAGTCGAGAGTTCATGGAGAAGGAAATTTTTAGCAATTTTATTAAATGAAGTAAATATTCGAATCGAAGAGAAAATTAACGGTGAACAATCCAGTTTTATTCTAGGCTGATGGAAACATTCTTATTCCAGGAGGTCGTTCCAGGAAGTCCCGAGGATGAGCAGGAGTCAATCGGTCCTGGTCCACAGACGAATTTAGTTGCTCATCAACCCTTAATTATAATATTTAATTTTAATATTTTACTTGTAACGAGCCTTTTCCAAATATATACATCAATTAAATTCAGGTGTTTGACCTTTACCCCTCTTACATAAACAATCTTCATTTCGATCGATAATCATATTGTATTTCTTAAGTTTTTTTTTTCTTCAGAATCCTGAACTAATAAATCTTTTCCCACTGGCAGTGTCGTTGAAAAATAAAAAAAAATGAAAACAACAGAAAAATATTGACCTTCAAATATTGTTGCTCTTCGGGTTTGGGCTTCTCCGATTCGTAGGTGAACGTGCTCGAACGCTGACAAGTCCACTTGTCGCTACGAGACGCGATAGCGCAGTTATATATGTATATATTGTATAATCGTATGCCTGATGTACGCACACCCAGACATATATATATATATATATATATGTATATATATATATATACACACCGAGCAATTGAGGAAAAAAATATATAATTAGCATAATGTTATCAGTCATGCGACGCTATTACAGGTACAATCGTACAAGTCCTAAAAGTCAGTCGGTCTGCAATGCATAAAATATGTGGGCTATTCAGTAGTGCCGCGGTTATTGCCATGCTACGTCAGCAATTCTTAAGGCCTTTCGCACATAAAATTCTATAAGACGTAAGACAAAGTCGGTGAGAAAATGGGCCAATCACAGCTAGCAATGCGAGTTCGTGATTGGCTCATTTGGTAACGGACTATATATGTCTTACATCTTAACCCTAGACGGGGTACCTAAGGTCCTCAAGTACCTCAAGCCAACTTAAAAACAGTAATTTTGTTTAATTTTGACGTGTTCCTTTCAAAGGCTTTTTTATTCTAATTGAAATTCAACTAAATAGCCTTCAACGCCATTTTTTTCCTGGTTAAAAAACGAAGAAATTCATGCATAATAATTATTATTTTATTGCATCTAATAACCCTAATGTAATGTGGGTTCAATGACCCCGTTTACCCAATGTAAAAAAAGTATTTTTTTTTCCTGGTTGAAAAACGAAAAAATTCATGCATAATAATAATTATTTTATTGCATCTAATAACCTTAATGTAATGTGGGGTCAATGACCCCGTTTACCCAATGTAAAAAAAGTAATTTTGTTTAATTTTGACGCGTTCCTTTTAAATGTTTTTTTATTCTAATTGAAATTCAAGTAAATAGCCTTCAACGCGATTTTTTTTCTGGTTAAAAAACGAAGAAATTCATGCATAATAATAATGATTTTATTGCATCTAGAAAGTTTTGCACAATCAGGAAACACGTCGGTTCCTCCGTAGAATTAGCCTGTAGAAGGCAAAACAAAAAAAAATGCCCCATCTAGGGTTAACCCGCTCGTCTACACGATATTCTGTTGACCCACGTTGAAAAACACAGTGCCGTCGGGTCACTGGTGACCCCAGTGCATACCAGAGTGTTAATTATATATCTTACGGGATTTCATGTGTGAAGGCTTTTACTGTGATGAACCACGTGACACTTCGTGCCCTTTTTCATGACGATGAAAAATTAAAAATTAAAAAAAAGACCTCGTCAGCATTCTCGCCATGAGAGACACTCATCGCAATTCCCAGCGCTCGGATATCAACCGCAATAACTTTCATAATGCACATAAACCATGTCTACTTTATACGGAGACACACCAGAGTGAATTTAATATACAATAATAATAAAAAATAATAATAATAAAAATATTTATTACGACTAAATAGTGTATATATCTATGGTGGGTAATGGAAAAGATCCATGGCCGCATTAATGCACATGAGAACTAACGAGTAAATTCATCATCGAACGAGGATCGTCTTCCCTCTTGTACTGCCCACGTAGACCGAGTCGTACGAGCAGCACAACAAGAGCAAGAGTCCGTCGTCCGTTAAAGTGGCCAAAGAGAGACGGGGAGAGATTCGCTGCTAATAATAATAATAAAGATAGTGTGCGAACTGTGCAAAATTCATCGGCCCACGGTGAACTAGACGATTTGTATGCGTGATGGGTGTGTGTGTGTGTGTCTTTTTGGTGGCGGTGTGGGGCGCGTGTTAAAGTCGAGAAAAAAAAAGTTCGCAAAGAGAGAGAGAGAGAGAAAGCGAGAGAGGGGGTAGAATATGGATTGATATTGATTTTTCGAGCGAGGGGCACGAATAACGACAACGGGGAACACCACAAGCTCCTGACATTGCTCGCTCGCTCTCTTTCACGATTGTACACGACAAACGACAACTATGTCCATGCTCGGCTTAGACCACCGGCCGGTAGTCAAAGAGTGTCCCTCAACAAGGCAACTCATGCCTCCGCAAAGTCTCGATTCTTCGGATCTCGATAGGGAACGAAATACCCATTTTTTCACCAGCAAAACATTGCTGAGAAATAATAATAATAGTGATTCCATCTTTACGAGAAACTCGTCGCCTTCACTCTGTGGTGTGTGTTTATTGTGAAAATATAGTGCATACGTATATTATATATATATATATACCGCTTTTGACCGTTTGAAATCGTGTCAAAGGCCTCACAAATATATATATATATATTTGTGAGGCCTTTGACCCGATTTCAAACGGTCAAATGCCCGCCCTTTCGAGGAAATTTGTAATTTTGTCACAATTCATCCTTAACTTTCAAGTGTTTTTCCAATTTTTCATTACAATTGTTCGTTTAACCGTTTGCGCGTAACGCTCGATTTGAAATTTCGCGCCCTTTTTTTCAAACCGTCATTCTATTGGAATTTTTCGTTCTTTTCGTCAAATTTTCCTCGCTCAAGCTATATCGTTTTCAGCGTACATAAATACGCTTAAAAAATAATTCATGGACGTAAAATTGATAAACGAGTAATAATAATTGTACACAAACGTTTAATCTAAATTCTTAATCAGTGTCAATCCAATGTAACAATTGTGATGTAACGGCTATAAAAAATTTCCACTAAAGTACTCGCATAAGACAAAAAGCATGTTTAGCTCTTAAACGAGCTCTTCAACGATCTCAAAAAAAAAAACGCGATCACTTTACACCGATGAGTATATATATATCCGTCTAGTTTACACCTGGGTCACCAGTGACCCGACGGCACTGTGTATTTTAACGTGGCGGCAGAAAATGGTGTAGACCAGAGGCATATATATATATATATACTCTGCGAATTTTAGAGAAAAATCGAAGGTGACGTATTGGCCGAAAAAAAAATATTTTTGCATTTTTTTTATAACACGATATTTTTTATTCCGTTAAAATAATGATAAATTGTGATATAATTACAACATTTTTATAAAATGGTTGATCTTTTCAGCGTTAAATGCCTCCCATAGTTATTTTGTGTATACAATTGTCATAAATAAGGAAAGATTTGAAACGCGAAACTTTCACAATGTGCTAAGTATAATTTAAATTGTACATATATATATATATATATATGTAATTGGATTATTTTCGTAATAATAAGAATAATGATAATAGTAACAGTCCTGTATGTTCGAATAGAAACAGAAATATTTCGAGTATCTTCAAATAATGAGAAAATTTTTGTGGCAAAATATCATCTCGTGTTATTCAAACAGAAATAATAATAATAATAATAATGATATTGATAATAAAACGGGAAATTTTTCGTAAAGTAAACATACAGTAAGAATTCGATCTAATCACTGTAATTCCCCACAGAGAATATTAACGTTTGAATATTTTAACAAAAGGGGAAAGAACCCTATTTTGGGGAAATGGGAAAAAAATGAATTAAAGAGAAAGATATGAGACATGAAAGAAAAATTTGACGACGCGCAAACTCGCGTGCCATTTGACTTTACTCGGAGCCACGCCATTTGTAAATAATTACGAGTGGGCTTGATCTTTAAGTAGTGTATATATATATATATATATATACACTATATACGATATGTATATATACATATATAGACTATATACGATATGTGTATATATATAGTATGTATTATACCAAACAATATATATATATATCTATATATATATAGCACTACAATATTGTGGTGCTTCTATATAGTCCAGTGGCGCGAAGTCTGGTGCTGCCACTATTCCAAGAGACTCGCGTATTATTCGATTAACGTATAGACATTTTACGAGAGTTACAGTGAGATATCGATGGCAATAGATTTCTTTCACTCCTTTCGCGCGTCTCGTAATACGGCTACGGGGAAAGATTTTATAACTGCGAGCCGTTTGGGTATTTTGCTCTCTCTCTCTCTCTCTCTCTCTTGTATTTGCAATTCTAAATTTCTCGTATAAAAAGTTCCCTGATAAACAACAAAGTTAACTATTAATTATTCGTGCGCAAATTGGCCAACGTCGCGGTTATAAAAAACACAATTTTTTTTTTGTTTTATTGTATCTGAAATATTCCTTTTTTTTTTTCTTGCCGATGGATCGTCCCACACAACACTTCGACTTTATCACCGTGACGTTCGAATTTCTCGCAAAAACTCACCGCTCATCGCTAACCTCGATAGCGGAAGTGGAAAAAGGCGATTAATTTTTTTATTTCGTACGAACAAAGTTCCACCTCGTAAAATTCTAATCGACCGTGAAGAAAAAAGCTTGAGAGACAATTGTTTGTTCCTATTGTTCAGTTCGATTTTGAAAAAGTATGAAAATATATCCGGCATAATCGCCGCAGACATTGGACAATTTTAATCGTCATAAAAAACAAATGAGTTTCTCTAAAATAGTTGAATGAAAATTATTTTGCTTTTTTTTTTACCATGAATTGCATTAATTTTTAAAGAAAAACTGTTCCTTTTAATACTTTTATTTATTCACGAGATTATTTTTACGAAATTTTATTAATTTTTTTCGAGTCGTTAATTTCTATAATGTCAGTTCTACGGTTATTCAGTTTGGAGAAATTTGTGGCAAACATGGTGGTGAAATTGGTGAGTAAACGCGGAGAGCCACCTGGCGAGCTCACGCGACCGAATAATAATAATAATAATAGGACAAGATTGTAATAAATGAACGTTAAATTAGTATTGACTGATTGACCGGCCGCGACCGCGGCGACCTCTCATGTAGACTCACGACTGAGAGAACACTCTCGCTTTAGCTTCATATCCCCTCCCTCGTGTGTATTTTTTCTATGCCTATATATATATATATATATATATATATGTATGTACGTGGATCGACGCCGTTGTCCATCTCGTGTGCTTCGTGTGAACCTCAGCCATAGGCCATTGAGGTTAATTAGTTCAGGCCGCGTCCTCAGACACCCGCGTGTCCTCCTTTAGAATTATTCGCGATCTCCTTATTGCCCTTAATCGATTACTCGGTCATAACTTTTCCACTTACTCAAAAACGACATAAAAATCAATCGATTTCATTAAATTTATTATTGTATAATTTAATTTGGAAAAAAAAGGCACCGGAAGTAGCATTTTCGAAGGATTTCGCCTCTCGTAATTATCTCATAAGCGCACGCAACAATTTTATCTTCAGATTCAGAACAGATTTAGCTTATATCTACGTTATCTCATAGATTGTCTATCATTTTATTTAAAAAATCGCAATATACTCTGTCATAATATTGATATTCTATTTTTATGACTGAATTCTTTATTTCGGGTCTATGAAGAATGATAAACTAAAATATCCATAAATCGTAATTCGTTGCTCTACATATATATATATTTTCCCATTAATTTTAGATAATTGATCAGCAGTCATTAGTCATAAATTTGGCATTTGATACAGTTCGCGAAATTATTGATAATTTTGTAATCTTACGGAGCGTCATTAACATCCGGTACGGAGAAAAGTCAACATTCATTTTTACACACGCTATCAGTTATTTTTTGGGTACACATCGATGCGTTATCTATTTTTCGAATTTAACGATAAAATCCATACGTGCAAATGTTCCGTAATATTTTCCTCGGGCTTTTTGCCTACGTCAGGTCGGCCAAAGTATAGGCAAGCACGATCGTCAATTTTATGGAGAAAGAGCGGGGAGGGGGAGGCATATACAAAGCCTATGCAATAATAATGGGTGGCCTGATGGTGGTCAATTGATCTAACGGGTTATCGAGGTTTCGTAACAACCGCACGCAACGCTCGAATATTAGCACGACCCTGGCAACTCCTCTTGATCACTGGACAATGCCGCGCATGTACGCAGGCTCGCAGGAATATTAGGTACATATATATATATATATATATATAGATAGGTATATCGACTGATTTTGTTTCAGTATTAGAAAACATGATAGACCTCAATCTTCGTTGGTATTCGTGAAACAGTTCCGCTAATAATAAAAAGTGGCGCCACTTTTCGACAGTGTTGGCCGAGCGAATTATTTCACGCTCTCTGCGTGTGGCCGACACGCTGGCTGCATCGCAAGCAGTTTCATGAAATTTCCGTTATAGCAAAATCGGCAAATGCTTTCATTCTCGTTACATCATAAAACCACAAGCTTTACAGTTTATCTGGTCAATGTACTTTGCGAAGTACGTAAGAAATGAAACGTTCACGGAAATCCCAATTCGGACAAATTGACGCGATTCGTTTTCACTCGCCCATGCGCAATATAAAATGAGTCACGATTATAGTCGTATTCGCGAATTCAAACGATCGGCTCATTCTTAGATTGTATACATATATGTATGCTGAACATATATGTACATTATTGTATTACCAGTCGAGAAGTGATGGAATTATTTTGAAAGGAAGCGGCGATTACGCTTATTTATCGTAGATAAATATGAGCGTAAACAAGCAGACGACGCGTTTGCGCGCATGCGGGAAAACGCGGTACTAACCTATCAGCTGATCGACAGTTCACTGTCCGCGCGCGAAAGAATTATCCGGGAAATCTGCTATCTCTTTTATGTCAAACTTCCGATTCAAAAACGGCAATAATAAATTTGAAAATCTCACAGACTGAAGATAAATGGTCGTTTCTTCGATAAGGGGGCTACCAACCCTTAAATTTTTGCTGCCGTTTATCGTACAATCATGCACTTGTAAGATTTCAGGCTATGAATGTTTCATTGCTGCGATTGACGATACTGTTTTTTTTTTCCTCTTAACGATTAAAAAAAAAACTTTGTCGACACTTGAGCTCCAGCTGTATAAGGAGGATAATGGCTGTGATTAAAATCTTCGTCGCGAGATTTTCTGCGCAGTCACAGCTGATCCTGGCACAGATGTCAAATAGTAGATAAAGTTTTCCTCCAAAAATCGTTTTTTTTTCTTTTACACTTTTAAAAATCATTATAAAATTCTCGTAAGTAAAATAGAAAAAAGAGTCTCATGCTTATATTCAAAAATAAACTAAACTATTAAAAATAAATACTCTCTCGAATTATTTAGAATATATTGAAAAATTGATCCTCGATCAACTTTATCGATTTTTTCTCGACAATGATTTTTTTTTTTATATATCAGAGTTTTAGCGGCGTAATGGAATAATTGTTGCCATTATTATTGTTGTTACGAAGTTTTCGTAGAAAAATCTGACCCTAGCATTGTAAACGAAATTTTATTTCAATATTACATTTTTCTCTGAGACTTGTAAAAATTATTTGAAAATGAAAAAAAGAAGAAGAAAAGAATTGTAATCATTAAGAAAAAAAAAAACGAAAAATGAAATATTCTAGAATTATTTAAAATAATCATAAGAAAATTATTGAGTGCATGTAGATCGACATTAAAAATTAAATTTTGGCATTATTTAATTTCAGGTCGTCGTGCAATGGTAAACAAAATCTGGTGTCGGAAAGTAGCAAGAGCTTGGCTACAGGCAAAACCGGAAGCGCCACATCCGCGAATCTTCACCGAGCCAAAATGTCAAGATTTTGTCAGTTTATGGTATCTCGCGTATCGTTCAACAATTCTTCTAGCCTGGCTGACGATAATCGTGTGCTCGATATTTGAGATTGGAAGTGAAGAGCCATTGGGAAATAATGAAAAATGGCTGATATATTTGACAAATTGGGATCTCTTGCTGGGTGGATTACAAGCAAGTTTGGCTCTTTGGCTCGCTTCAAGAAGATGGAAATTAGAAAAATCGATAGATTTTGATGCTGGTCATTTGAGCCTGGAAAAAATGGAAAAATTATATTGGTTTTTGTACACATCGACTTGTACAATAGCGATAGGAGTTACAGTATCTTATTGGTGCGCAGTTTACGATCCAAAAATTCATCACATAGATGCACTGAATGTCATGCTTCACATTTGCAACAGTTTATTAATGATAATTGATTTATCCATTATGAAAATTCCACTACGTTTACGAAACTTTTGGTGGTGCCTGACAATAGTCCTGACTTATCTCATATTTTCAATTATTTATTATTCAGCTGGTGGCCGTGACAAACGAGGCTTGACATATATATACAAAGTTCTCGATTGGCAAAAACCCGGCATATCATTATTAGTTTGTACTGGTGGATTAATTTTTCTTGTCATTGTTCATTGTTTATTGTGCGCCTTGACGAGATTGCGTGAACGTGGCTACGCGATAAATAGCGGTGAAAAATATGCCCGTGAATCGGGCTCGATAAATTCGACGAGCGAACAAATGCGAACAAGTGTAAAACATTTGGAAATCGTATAAAACGATTATCGATCGATATGAGAGAGGAAAAAGAGTTGGGGGGGAGGGGTGAGAAAAAATAATCCATGAGAAGCCAAATCGAATGGCATTCTTAGTACTAAGTTCCATGCTCATTTATATTCTAGAGAGAAATAAGAAGAAAAAAAAACATTTCATAACCTCAAAGGATGTGTGTATTTCAAATTTGATCGAGAATGCTAATTTCACGTTTATTTTGCCAGTTAACGATCATTTTTTTTTGTCTTTCGTCGTCAAAAGTAATTTTGTGATTCACATCGTTCATTAAAATGAACGAATTAGCAATTTATTATTGTATAAAAACGCATATCTACATATTGCCATTGAAGTATTGCATTGTTTACCCGCTACGAGCGCGACGATCGCCAAAATGGGTATTCGCTGAAAAAACAAAAGAAAATTATATCTTATAGGGAAAAAAGTGAAGAAAGAGAGAGAGAGAGAGAGAGAGAGAAAACATGTTTTCATTATACAATAACCGTATGCATCTCCGGATTTTGTTGGTAAATAATTTATAACATTTACAACGAACGACAGAGTATTCTAAATTATGGTGAAAAATATTTTCCTCATATTAAGCTTAAGTAGTAATGATTTTTATGTCAAACTTAGAGCCACGATAATTATTTTCCAAAGAGGAAAAACGATTTTTTTTGCTCGATCTTTATTTCGCATTATTCATTTAGGTGAAATTTCCTGTACAAGCCTAATGGAGGATAATTAAGGATGGAAGAAAAAAAAAATGCCGTTTTTATGAAAAAATATCAACGTTTTTTTATTAATAAAAAATAACGATTTAACGTAATTATGAACTTAGGACAAATGGATGTGTGTAATTTTTTAGGCTGAGATGACGTGTCGCGATCACAGATCATTATATCAAAATTTAACGTTACAGTGGTCCTGTTGGTACAGTCAAGTTTTAAAAAAGTACCAAATTAAAAAAAAAAACAAAATGATTTAACTAGTTCAACAAGTTGGGCCCTTAAATCCTTCATTATAATAACAAAACAAAAAAATCGTAATATGCAAAATAATAATCAAGTGATGAATTTTACAATTTACGAAACAATTTTATAATTAAATCTCGTCACTTTTAGTTCAACAAACTATAAATTTCTCGTCTTTTTAGTTAGACTGTGCCAGCAGGACTATCATTAAAATCGTAACCACGCTGTTTCTTTTTTTTTTGATTTTGATTGAAAAGACTTGTAATGATTATACTCGTACGTATATATATATATATATATATATATATATATATATATATATATATATATATATATATATCATTTTTCACTCGAGACCTCGCAAATCAATGGAATTTTCGTGAGTTGCAGAATCGAGCAATAAAATTTGACACTCGGTCCCAACCATATCATCCTGATAATACATTGACGGTAGTTCCTCGGTCAATAGGAGACCCTCGTTGAGATTGGCAGTGCCGAGAACAACATCGGATGCTCCAACGATTGTTCCCTCTGTCGCGTCGTCTTTGCATTTTAATTTCCAAACGTCCGCGTACGTCAGTCCAGTCCTGGCCGAGCCCTGGCCCATTTTTCTTCCACGTTGATCGAACATTTGTTTCTCCCCAAAATTGCGATAGGAACAATGCGAGAGTCTCGAATTTGCTTCGATGGGAGGAGCAGGAGGAAGAGGAGGAGGAGGAGGTGGCTCAGGTTCCGGAAGACAAGCGACATTTTTCGATGAATCGTTCAATATTATAGCATCGCAGGGATCGAGCAACATTGTCCTCGTCGTTCGATTTTCAATTGTACTCGGTGCCGCGTACATTATATAATCCAAATCAGAAGCTTCAGGCATCGAGGAAATTTCATTCGAGGATTTATCACCATCCTCGTTTGGATTTCCATGTATCGTCAGCATGTGAGTCCCTAAGCTCGAAAGCGTTTTGTAAGATTTTCCACATCCGTCCATTCCACAATTATACGAAAAATTGTTACACTTTACCAAAAATTCTGGCAGTTCTGCCATTGACGCATGAGTAGAATTCTCATTAAACTCCTCAATATTCGTCGTTTCGCTGTTTTGGCTTATGAAATTATTATCGCTCATTCCGTTTTCTGATTCACGCGAAATTCCTTTTCGATTTTTTTCAACTTTCTCCGTTATCGTATCTACAGCATCTTTGATCTGATGCTTTTTTATGTGAACGTAAAGACTACTTTTTGCTGAAAAATGTGTATCGCACATGTGACATTGAAAACATCCACCACCTGCGTGAGTCAAAAGATGCTCCTTGAGATGTTCCGAGCGAAGAAATGCTTTTCCACAATTCTCGACGTTGCAGATAAATTTTCTCTCGTTTGTGTGCTTTTTTTGGTGTCTCTTGAGCTTGCTCGATGATGAAAATGCCCATTGGCAATCTTGATAGGTGCACGAATAGGGTTTACTGCCCGTGTGCGAACGCATGTGAGCCTTCAAACGACAAGGCTTGTCGAATATTTTACCACAACCTTGCCAAGAACATTTAACATCGATTTCCTTGTAATTGTGACATCTTTGATGCGATGTTAATGCATTGCACGTGTAATAACGCTTGCCACAAGCCTCATGATTGCACACATATGGGGCATGACTCTGATCGTGCTTTCTCATGTGTAACTCGAGAGCCCTTTTCGTCTGAAATTTTTCGAGACACTCTGGCACTTGGCAGATTATACGATTTGGTCGCGTGTGCAATTTTTCATGACTCCAAAGATTGTAAACTGTTGTAAAACGACGATTACATCCGGCCACTTCGCAAACAAAGTTTTTACGCTTAAGGTGAGTCTCCTTGTGACGTTTGAGCTTAAAATCCGAGTGAAAAGCCCAGGCACAACCCTCGTAATCGCACTGTAAGAAAAAAAAAAACAAAAAATAATATTTTTTCATATTTTCTTTTTTTCGAACGACTCCGAGGCTCCTTTTGTACATTGTGTATAATTGAAAAATATTGATTATCAAAACGGAAAGGGCTCTCACGAATTTTCATTGAATCGTATGAATTTTGGCTTTTTGGGAATATTTAATTTTTGTCTAAATACGACGATCACGATACTTTCAACTTTTCTTTTTAATTAGTTGACGCCAGGATGCTGCCTCTTGATTATATTTTTCAATAAAATTTCTAATCATTAAAAAGCGAGAAAAAAAAATTGAGATAATTTAATTTTGTTTTGCCCAAAGGATTTATTTTATTGATTTCTATTTTTTTTTGGGAAAGTTCATTAACCCTGCGCGTATATACTGGGTCTTTAAAGGAACAGTGACCCATTTACACACCGAGTCACGAAAAATATAGTGTACACACGGAGGGTTAATAATTGGGGCTTCGGGCAATTAATTTTATATAATAGATAATTATCAACTATTGGCACTCTTTAATTTCTCGCGTACGTATTTTATACCTTGTAAGGTCGTACTCCATAGTGAGCGATCAAATGGGCCTTGAGTGCATAAAGCTTGCTAAATTCCCGATTGCACTCGTCCCTGGGACAGAGCCAAGCTTTACCGCTCTCGGTCATCAAAGTTGGTCTCAAACTTTCATCGGAAATTCCCAATTCCTCAAGTGCCTTTGAAACCATCCTCTCGTGTGGTCGATTACGTCCGCCATTTTCCATTTCCATTTTTGACAATTTTGGAAAATTTCCCGTTGCCTCGATCAGCTCTGAAGTTTTTCCTTGATATATTTGCTCGTCGATGCCTGTATTTATCACAATTTGCGTCATGTTTGATATTTTATCGGTTGAAATAGCAACTACGGCCATTACACCATCTTGTCCGTCAATACGGCAGGGATCTCCGACAAAAGCAATGGCATTTTTATCAACTTTTGGCCAAATTCTCCGACGTCGTTTCATTATTCTTGGCTCTGCTTTGTTCTTTATTTTCGTTCTATTCTCCATTTTCGCAGAGGTCGCGTCAATTCGTGACCTCTGCAAGTTTGTCGGCAGGGTGACTTCCGGTTGAACAATAACGCCATTTTCTACCATCATTTCAGTCTCTTTCTCATTCATTTCGTCAAGTTCCTCCACCAAATCGTAAATATTCGTTTGAATCGGCTTGACGGCCATTTTCGAATTAACGGAATTTTCATTCTCACCCCCGATCACGTTGCTCGATGAATTTTCTTGTGCAATGTTTACCGGCATATGATTGCTTGTAGATGGTAAAATTTCACCGGCCACCATCATATCATCGGGTGAAAGTGCCAAAGGATCAAGATGATCGAGCTGAAATTCGGGTAGAATAAAATCGTCATTTTTCTCGCACACCTCTAAAAGTTTATCACTCTGCATCTCTTGGAGCAACGGATCATAGCCGAGATTTAATTTTTTGTCCGAGAGATCGATATCGATCGATAAACTATCGGGATCTTTGCCGAGAAAAGCGTGAGGCAAATCGTCGGCAAGGTAGCGATCTACACCCACATTTTCATGTCCCTCGTCTTCTTCCTCCTCAACGACCGATTTCATCGCGTCAAGATCGATACTAGAGACCGATTCTGTTCGAGTTTTTAGCCATTTTTCTATATAATCGACGCTCTCAGCACTTTCGGTGATTTTTTCGACCGGTGTTTCAACGATCGAATTTTCACTGAGCCGATCGCAAGTGTTCCAATTTTTCGTTGAATAATCACCATTTTCAAAAAACACTCTTTCGACGCACTTTCTTCTCTCACTCAGCGAATGTTTATCATCGCTCGAGCTTGATTCAACGATCGAATGGAGACTCGAATTGTTCTGCTCAACACTCGCGATATTATCGTCGACATTTCCGCTTTCGAGCAGTCCAAAATTGCTGCGCACTACACCACGAACAAATTGATTGCGTCGTTGAAATATACGCGGTATTTGTTTGGATTTACAAAATGTCGAGGCGCCTTTGCGAGACATTTGAACTGACTCTTGGTCAGTTTTGATGGTGTCCACACCATTAACAATGCCGCCATCCGAAATGACGTTTATAACCTCTATTTATGTCGTTCTTACGGTGTCCTTGTGTGGTGGTTGCGGCCGTCCGCTGCCCTCATCCTCTTTTATGGCCGTTATAAAAGCTGCGTGAAGTTATCTAGGCAATGCTTGTTTCTAAATGCACTCTGAAGTTGCCTGCAAACCTTTTCCTTTTTTTAGATAATAGCCGAAATCTTTACTTTTCGTGAAAAGCTGCAATATTAACAAAAATAAAGATGAATCGGAAAGAGTTGTTTTAGAGGACGAGTCTACGCTAATGTGTCGTCACTGTCAATTGCTCTGACGTCACTTCCGGTTGTTTTGACGTCACTTCCGGTTGTTTTGACGTCACTTCCGGCCACTTCGACGTCACTTCCGGTGGCTTTGGCGTCACTTCCGGTTGTTTTGACGTGACTTCCGGTTGTTCTGACGTCACTTCTGGTCGCTTCGACGCCACTTCCGGTTGCTCTGACGTCACTTCCGATCACTTTGACGTCACTTCCGGTTGTTGTTACGTCACTTCCGATTGCTCTGGCGTCACTTCCGGTCACTTCAACGTCACTTGCGACCACTTGGACGTCACTTCCGGTTGA
>OY769911.1:17123588-17143588 GCA_963669185.1 Dyspetes luteomarginatus | reverse complement strand
CAGTAATTTTTATTAAACAATTTTTTTTTCGTCTTTTCATAATTCGTGGAGATGATTATGTATCGAATAAATTTATCAATGGGGTGATGACTCAGGGGGATGATATTTTTTTCGTGCCATTTTTTATCTCTGGAGGGGAAAAAAAAATATTATCCTAGTCCGTCTATTCTGTTGAATCGCGAGAAGCTCGTGCGCAAAGAATGAAGTAGTAACGGCTGGACATGGTCAGACGCGAGGCAATCTTGTCGAATGTAACTTAAACTTTATCCCTTATAGACGCATTTTTACGAAAAAAAAATTCTCATAAATGATACATGCTTTTTTTTCCCCTTAATTCTCAGAATTTTCTTTTTTTTTTTTCAACGAAATTTTTCAATCATTTGTTTTTTTTTTTTTTTTTTTTTTTATTCGCTCGTTGGACTTTAATTTATATGCGAGACTCTAGACATGTTTGACAGAGTTATTTTATTTCCCGAGTGTGTGGCGAAAGCGCGCGAGTATTTAGCAGTCGTTTGTTACCAGGCGTTAATTTTTCTCATTGCCGGGAAGCACGTGGTTTTTAGAAACGATGGCGGGTCTGTGACACACGATCGCGTTTCATATTGGCGACAGTAGCGTGAGTTTCGCGCTTCTGATAAAAGCCTCGATTCGTGTTTTATATATATATATATATATATAAGAGATTATTTTTCGTCAGAAACACTATATATATATATACAGTTGGAAAATAAGAATAACACTTTTTAAACAAATTAGAAGAAAATAAAAAGTAAACAACGACAAAAAATTGACAAAAAAAAACACTACTGGTAGAATAATTTTCCAAAATTAATAAAAAAAAAAGAAAAAAGTATTTCTTTTATTTATGATTATTTGAAAAATCGTAAAATTACATTTATGAGATATTGATATAAGGGTGTGCCTATGATGTCTGAATGGAACGAAGGAGGAGCTGGTAAAAAAAATTGATCGCGAGAATATAAATAAATTTCACACCTTTCGAACGAAATATATCATTTGGACTCTGTCCTGAAAATTCGATCATACCCTTAAATGTGTTTATATCCATATTCATCGTTTGCTATACATTAATAAATAATACAGTAAATAATTCAATCGCTGAATAACTTTTGTCTATTATGTTGAAAAAAAAAAAAATTATATAAAAAATAAATTATATACAAGTCTGAGAAATAAATAATTCTCAGTCTAGCTTCGAAATATGGATAAATTAATAAATTTGCGCCGTTTAATCGTTGGATGAAAATTGAGTGAATTATGAGTGAGGAATTATGTCAGTGTCGAAACCGAAAAAAAATCGTATGACTTTGACAACCTTCGCACGAATTAATTCATTTATTGGATTAGGTCAGTTACGAGACGAGTCCATTTTTTTATATTCTCGTTCGTTCATCATCACGCACAAACGTGTGAACATATACATAAATAATAATAATAATAATTATTATTATAAAATATTGTAGATATTATCTTTTAATGGAATATTTTTTATACTGATTGGGCCATATACGTATTCGTTAATATATATATATATATATATATATATATATATATATATATATATAAATATAAATATATTCATACATATATATATATATATATGTATGTATAAAATTGCGTGAGTGAAAAATCATATTCACGGATCGACAGTTAGATCTGCGATAGAAAAATCAATGGACATAGGAATTCGCTTTCCCTACTGTATTTCCGGTTCGTATTGCCTTTTGTACGCCTCCTCATCGTGTTTTTTTTTTCAAACTCATTATGTGTTGTACATTGATAAACATAGATAACATTTTTCGCTTTGCATGGCATTCGTCAATCGTCTCTTATATATATATATATATATATATATATATATATATATATATATATATATATATGCGGGTGAGTGTAAATAAAATATTGCGAATTATGGCGATCGTGATCACTCATGACAGCATTCTGTGTTATTAAATACATATATATATATGCGTCTTACGATCGGATGTAACGTGATGATGAGGAAACGACGCTGTAGATTTCAACTACACTTGAAACATGATATACGTATCGAACACTTTGACAGAATTCTCACTCGGATTTAATATTATATCGAGCGTGAAGATTTTGTTAATTAATATTAAATTAATTATCAGCTTGCCCCTGGAAAAACTTTTTGCAATTATCAAATACATTTTGAAACAGTTTAAAATATTTTACTGAAACTTTTCATTCTTCCCAGACGGTATATCGTTATAATTTTTTTTTTTAATTCTAAAATCGAGATTTTTTCCTCTATATATAACTGGATAACGAGAATTGACCTCTGCAATAGGTTAAAATTCTCATCATATATAGAAGAAAAAAAAAAAAAAAATGTCGAGATTATCATGACCTTTGTCACGGTTAATTTTTTTTTGTTTTTTTAGCAATACGAGAAATTCGTTCCTCGCAACGAAGAGCAACTATTTAGTTCGCTTTGTTAATAAAATCAATATGTTTTTTTCTTATATAAGAAAAAAAAAATAGATTTTATTATTAAAAAAACGTATAACGGAAGTTTAAAGTTTTGCTGTTTTTTTTTTCTTCATTTATTTAGAGAATTCCTTGCAACAATTGCCGCGATTATCAGGAAAATAAGTTTCCATTTTATGATAAAAAAAAGTTTCGTAATGATAAACCGTTCCGGAAGTCGATCATTTCAGTTCATTTTTAGTGCCCATCCGGGTTTATGGTCGTCCTTGTGTTTGGAATATTTTTTTAACACATTGACAGCCATAACCCCAGTTAAACTACAGAAAATCCACAAAATGATCGACTTCTGTACGGTTTATGGTCGTAAAACTTTTTTTATAATAAAATCGAGACTTATTTTACCGATAACGGCGGCTTTAATGTATGAAAAAAAAATTCTTTAAATGATAAGAAAAAAAATATATAAAAAACGTTGACATCCTTGAGTCTCATATCGCCTTTGGGCATTTTTCGTTACGTTCGTCCTTGTGTTTGAATATTTTTTTTTAAACATTGACAGCTATAACCTCATAGTTGCCATTAACCAGGAAATCCGTGAAACTTTCAACTTGCGAAAGGTTTTGTGGTCATTAAATTTTTTTAAAAATGACATCGAGATTTATTTTCCTGATAATCGTCTTTGATGCATGCAAAAAAAAATCTTTAAATAATAGAAAAAAAATAAAAACTGTGACATCCTTGAACCGCGGTTCAAGGATAATGAAAAAATGATCTTGTGGATTTCACTTGAAACGTGATACGTATCGAACACTTTGAATTCTCACTCTGATTTAATATATATATATATATCTGTTTTAATAAATATATACATATATGATTTCATATATATCAAATATTCGTTCTTGTCTCAATACTGGCTCGGTTACCACTCCTTTTTCTCGCTCTTGCTGCAGCTAAATATCGCATAATCAAAGATAAAAATAAAAATAAAAAATGAAATAAAATATCAATAAAAAAAAAAGTGTCTTATCAGTTGAGAACTGCATGAAGTATTCGTTTGTCAAATAATTGTTAATGCAAGAGTAAATACGATAAATTCCATTTGATAGATTGGTCTGTTCCACATGAACGAGTGTTTTGTTTTTTTTTTCCCTCCGTAATTCTCGTCGGTGTAAGTCAATTCACAGAGGACGATTCAGAAATTTCCTGCATTTCGATGAGGGACAAAAAAGTCATAGGTGTTTTCACCTATCACCTATCAGATATATATATATATATATATCGCGAAAAGTGATAGGAGTGTTCACTACATATATATATATATATATATATAGTGAAAACACCTATCACTTTTCACCTATCACCTATCTGATATATACATATATATATATATATATATATATAGAGTGAAAACACCTATCACTTTTCACCTATCACCTATCAGATATATATATATATATATATACAGGCATATTTTCTGAACAGAATACACGCCTGTATATATTCTGCTGTTCTCTTTAATCGCTACGAACCTCATCTCCACCGATAAGATAACAGAATAACACGCTGATAAGACAACATTCGGTTGTTGTACAAAACTTTCGTTGACCATCAGCATAGTCCAAGAACCAGAGCGAAAAACGTAGGTTCATAGTGGAATAATCTACGCGGGCGATTTTTTTTTATTGGGAATGATTAAGCCCCTTGAGTGTAAATGCAAGCTGGTGTGGCGGTGGCGGTAGGGGGAGGGGTTGGTTTATGCTTCAGCCGCCATCAGTTATTGAAAGAAAAAAAAAAAAAATTATAAATATTTTTTTTTTCTTTGAATAACTCAAAATATACCCAAATATAATTGTTCAAGCTGGAGAACGTTTTTTCATTGCGTTGTACGAAGTTAACGAATTTTGAAAATTCGATCAACTCACTTCGGTTTAAACGCTTTGGCCAATCGTCAATTAAATCGGAATTTAATCTGTCAGTTCTACCGCCAAAAAAAAAAAAACAAATGTCATTGGGAAGAGAGAAAATTATTCAAGATATGCACAACAGTTTAAATTTGTGAAATTGTGACGAGGATAAAGAATATTATATATTTATCAGTGATGGGTATGAAATTTATCATTAAAAAAAGTGCAAATTATTATTATTATTTTTGTTTTTTATAATTAAGGGAATTAATTTATTTTCTTAACTTATTGAGTTTTTTCATTGCGTTGTACGAAGTTAACGAATTTTGAAAATTCGATCAACTCACTTCGATTTAAACGCTTTGGCCAATCGTCAATTAAATCGAAATTTAATTTGTCAGTTCTAACGCCAAAAAAAAAAAAAAAATGCCATTGGGAAGAGAGAAAATTATTCAAGATATGCACAACAGTTTAAATTTGTTGAAATTGTGACGAGGATAAAGAATATTATATCAGTGATGGGTATGAAATTAATCATTAAAAAAAGTGCAAATTATTATTATTATTATTTTTGTTTTTTATAATTAAGGGAATTAAATTTTTTTCTCAACTTATTGAGTTTTTTCATTACGTTGTACGAAGGTAACGAATTTTGAAAATTCGATCAACTCACTTCGATTTAAACGCTTTGGCCAATCGTCAATTAAATCGAAATTTAATTTGTCAGTTCTAACGCCAAAAAAAAAAAAAAAATGCCATTGGGAAGAGAGAAAATTATTCAAGATATGCACAACAGTTTAAATTTGTTGAAATTGTGACGAGGATAAAGAATATTATATCAGTGATGGGTATGAAATTAATCATTAAAAAAAGTGCAAATTATTATTATTATTATTTTTGTTTTTTATAATTAAGGGAATTAAATTTTTTTCTCAACTTATTGAGTTTTTTCATTACGTTGTACGAAGGTAACGAATTTTGAAAATTCGATCAACTCACTTCGATTTAAACGCTTTGGCCAATCGTCAATTAAATCGGAATTTAATCTGTCAGTTCTACCGCCAAAAAAAAAAAAACAAATGTCATTGGGAAGAGAGAAAATTATTCAAGATATGCACAACAGTTTAAATTTGTGAAATTGTGACGAGGATAAAGAATATTATATATTTATCAGTGATGGGTATGAAATTTATCATTAAAAAAAGTGCAAATTATTATTATTATTTTTGTTTTTTATAATTAAGGGAATTAATTTATTTTCTTAACTTATTGAGTTTTTTCATTGCGTTGTACGAAGTTAACGAATTTTGAAAATTCGATCAACTCACTTCGATTTAAACGCTTTGGCCAATCGTCAATTAAATTGAAATTTAATCTGTCAGCTTTACCGCCAAAAAAAAAAAATGCCATTGGGAAGAGAGGAAATTATTCAAGATATGCACAACAGTTTAAATTTGTTGAAATTGTGACGAGGATAAAGAATATTATATCAGTGATGGGTATGAAATTTATCATTAAAAAAAGTGCAAATTATTATTATTTTTGTTTTTTATAATTAAGGGAATTAATTTATTTTCTTAACTTATTGAGTTTTTTCATTGCGTTGTACGAAGTTAACGAATTTTGAAAATTCGATCAACTCACTTCGATTTAAACGCTTTGGCCAATCGTCAATTAAATCGGAATTTAATCTGTCAGTTCTACCGCCAAAAAAAAAAAAACAAATGTCATTGGGAAGAGAGAAAATTATTCAAGATATGCACAACAGTTTAAATTTGTGAAATTGTGACGAGGATAAAGAATATTATATATTTATCAGTGATGGGTATGAAATTTATCATTAAAAAAAGTGCAAATTATTATTATTATTTTTGTTTTTTATAATTAAGGGAATTAATTTATTTTCTTAACTTATTGAGTTTTTTCATTGCGTTGTACGAAGTTAACGAATTTTGAAAATTCGATCAACTCACTTCGATTTAAACGCTTTGGCCAATCGTCAATTAAATCGGAATTTAATCTGTCAGTTCTACCGCCAAAAAAAAAAAAACAAATGTCATTGGGAAGAGAGAAAATTATTCAAGATATGCACAACAGTTTAAATTTGTGAAATTGTGACGAGGATAAAGAATATTATATATTTATCAGTGATGGGTATGAAATTTATCATTAAAAAAAGTGCAAATTATTATTATTATTTTTGTTTTTTATAATTAAGGGAATTAATTTATTTTCTTAACTTATTGAGTTTTTTCATTGCGTTGTACGAAGTTAACGAATTTTGAAAATTCGATCAACTCACTTCGATTTAAACGCTTTGGCCAATCGTCAATTAAATTGAAATTTAATTTGTCAGTTCTACCGCCAAAAAAAAAAAAAAAATGCCATTGGGAAGAGAGAAAATTATTCAAGATATGCACAATAGTTTAAATTCGTGAAATTGTGACGAGGATAAAGAATATTATATCAGTGATGGGTATGAAATTTATGATTAATAAAAGTGCAAATTATTATTATTATTGTTTTTTATAATTAAGGGAATTAAATTTTTTTCTCAACTTATTGAGATTGATTAAAAAAGTCTTAATAATATGAGATTTTTTTTTTCTTTTTTATTTTTCAAAGTATTTTTTGGTCACAATGTAAAATTATATCGTCATAAAGACGTAAATAAATTTCACATTATTTGTCATTGAAAGTAATGTAAGCATGTAAAATGTGTTCGGTATAGCCAGCTGGGACGTCCCCACTCTTTTGACATCTGCGTGATCGAGTGTCTAATCGCTGGTCGCATTTTCATCGAGAGACCTAACGTGCGATATTCTCGTCAAGTTTTTCCTACGATGCGACAAGGTGACTAAGGTGAGTCTCGAACAATTTTTTATTGAATAAATTGAGAAAAAAAAAAAAACAAAAAGCTTTTAATTTGTTTTATAATATTTTGCTCTCGAGGAAATTACAGAATGATCAAAGAGTAAATTAAAAAAAAATCATACCCTTTAGTTTGTTTTTTTTTTTTTATATTTGCGAATAAACTTTTTGACATGAGACACCAATCGTGCGGGCTTATCGAAATTAGTGAGCAACGAGTTATCAAAACTTGTTTTTCTCATACTTGGTAATTGACCCAAGTCCCGTATCTGTGGAGCAGTAAAAAAAAAAAAAAAGATAAAAGTTTTATCCCATGAGCCACATGAACGAGCACATGTTGGGTTGGTAAATCAAGTTATGCGAATTATGTAAAATTTAGAAAAAAATATATAAAATTCTTTTTCCTTTAGTCTGAGTAATGAATTTTTGACGTTCGATAAATAAAAATTAATATAAAAGAAAATTTGAATTTTTACAATTAGTCGATGTAATTATTAATAATGTCGCTTTTAATATATATATAATACATATAATACGGTTTTTTCAAATTCGATAATTTTTTGTCTCAGCGTACTATAGCGTTAGAAAATAATTAAACGGTGACGTAATCTTTAGTTATTGTTAAAAATGTACAGCTGAATGCCACATAATTATTTGTCATTGGGAAAAAATTATTAGAAGTGACCCCATTTGATTTTTCGTTTTTAATTATTTTTTTAGTGCCACATTATTAAAATAAGATCCAAAACGATAAAGTTTGATGTGTACAGATGTATGACAGTATGAAAAAATATTGACAGTCGACGTGCGTTTGTTAACCTCGAAAGAGAAATCCAAGAAGAGTCATAGTAATTTTTTTTTTCCCTCCATGTTACAAGATAATATATTTCTCATTATCACTATCACCTACGACCTACTTACTCTGCACTAAAAAATTTTCTTTGCTATTTTCCATTTGTACAAAAATTGATATTTAAATTTAAACAAAAAAAAATAAATAAATTAGGCTAGAAAAATATTTTTATTTGGCCTAATGGTAAAATTTAATTTAACAGACAAGACCGAATGTCGTCGATCGAGTGTACCAAGTCTCGTTAATAAAAAAAAAATAAAAAAAACGAGAATTGTTAAAATTGGGCCCAATCGGAGAACGGCATGGGCCTGCCTCGTTTGTCACTCAAGAGATGCTTTCTCTATGTATTTTGCATAACGGGCTTACTCCTCGTTGTAATAAATGTACGACAAAAAGAGATATGGCACGCTATACGATCGGATACCGGACAGGCCCAAACTTCAAAAATTCTTCTCGAAAGTACCAAGGTAATTATCATAAATTTACGCGATAAGTAAACAGAAAAATTTTACACGCACGCATTTTTCTCTCTTATCAGCGAGATAAAAAAAAAAAAAAAAAATATCAACCAGTATAGCCGCTAGTCTAGAATAGTTTCGATAGAAAAACAACAGGTGAATATACATATACACATATACATATACATATATATATAACAAAATAAACAATGAAAGAGAGAAAAAATCCCAAAAACTCAAAGTAGAAATCGAAAAAAAAAAAAAAAATGCTAAATTTCGCTCGCAGATGATCAAAGCCTCGTTGCTCTCTAAACTGAAAACGAAGAGGCCGATGGGCGTAACGCGATACCGGGAGCACGAGCAGGAAAAACTCCCGTTTGAGGTACTGTCGAAGCACGTAAAAAACAAATCTTGAAAATCGAAAAGTAATCACTGACGCTGCAATTAATATGGTCAATTCATAATATTCTTTAAATTCCGCTTGTACATAATATAGTCACATCCCAGCTAGAATTATTGTTGTTGTGATTATTATTATTATTATTATTATTATTATTATTATTATTATTATTATTATTATTATCATTATTGTTATTATTATTATTATTATTATTATTATTATTATTATTATTATTATTATTATTATTATTATTATTATTCTATAAATTAGTACATCACAAGTTGCTTTGGGCGATCGATTGCATAAAAGCTTCACACACGTCCATAAATAGTCTTATCGCGGTTGACTTCGATACTGACAAGAGATTAGGAATGAAAAAAATAGTGAATGATAAGGGAGATGACTATACCGATACAGTATACGCAGAAATAAATCAATCGATAATTCACATAATCTCCCATTTGACTTGAACAACATTATTCTTTTTATTTTTTCGTTTTAATGAATTTTTGGTTGAAGCGAAACTTTGTGAAAATATAGAAATAAATAAATATTTATTTGGCCAAAAGTTTATTTGAAACAAATGAATTTGTCGATGATTTAAATAAATTGTATTTAAATTAAATATACATGTGATATTTGTATCGGCCATTTTGCTTTTTCTGCTTTTGGCTGCTGCTGTTGAGTCGGCGAAATAATTGACGCAGTCTGAAAAGAGCGATGGCACTAGACCGGGGGAGAGGGGGAGAGAGAGAGAGAGAGAGAGAGTTTCGTGTATATTGTACTATTTTACGTATATATAGACGAGTTTCTCCGCAACGTCCGCTTGATAGAGAAATATATATATATATATATATATATACATATATAATATAAATGCAGTTTGACTAATAAACGCCACGGTCGCTTGCACATAGTTTAATATAGAGAATATATAGCTATATATACAACACTGGGTAGTACTAGAAATGGACGCGTATAATATATATTGGCTGTATTAAACGTATTCCAGTACAATTTCGGGCCTCTCCACGACGAATGTTTGAATATGTTTATATGAAAATTATTTATCGATTCACGCGTCGACACTATGTCCTCGGCAAAAATGGCACACGAGTCTCTTCAATCATAAAAATAATTCACTCAGAGTCCATCACACGAAAATGGGAAAAATAAAAATTTCTAATTAATTAATTTAATTTTGTTATCAATGCAAAAAAGGTTGATTGTAATTTTTATATTATCTGGCTAAACATTTAACACGAAGTAAATTATTGACTAAATTCTCGAAAATTTTATTCATTGTAAAAAAAAATAGAAAAAAAATAATAATAATCAGAGAATTTAATTTTTTCCACGTCTGATAAGCCAGCTGGTGACTTGTCCAGTTCGCGTCAGCTTCGTCGCGAAATAAGTGAAAAAAAAAAAAATAAAAAAAAAAAAAACGATTTTATTTTACGATAAAAATTGTAATTCTTGTGTAATATTTCAAAGACATCGAACGGAACTGGAACGACAAATTCATTAGAGGGAATTCCCGATATAATGGATCCTTCGAAGAGGCCTTGGTACATGAAAGGTGGTACGAGGCGACCGCATCCGGCAGTGAAATCTCGACGTACAGGAAAAAGAATTGCAATTCTCTGGCCTGATGAGGATCGTTACGATGATCGAATAACCAATCAGGTAAAATTCCATAACCAAATATATAATTGTAAAAAATTAAATATATTAATTTCGCAAAATAATTAATTTTTTAATTCAATTTGTTTTTTGAATTATTTCGTTGTTATTTTCATCTTGAAATAATCAATTAATTGAGCCATTTGAATTTACAGCTGATGTTCGTACCCCCGGATTATAACAGAACGAGTGTGAGGCCAAAAAAAATAATGGTGCCACACGGTATGGGCGATGCTAAAACGGGTTCTGAAATTTTTCATCAACTTCGATGTCCGGTAAATACTTGCGTTATCACTCGTGACAATCCGGAAGCAGCGGATTTGATATTATTCAAGGACTACGTTAGTCATGCTGGTCACAGGCCACCCAATCAGGTATCGTTTTTTCCTCTCTCTCTCTGTCTTTCTCTTCCTTCATTTCTTTCTCTCTCTTTCTCTCTCCTTCTCTCCCACTTCCCTCTCTCCGACCACCATTCTCGCTCTCCACTCCCACCCCCCCACCCTTTTACTCTTAATAAAAATTCCCTCGCAAAATAATCGTAGATAATGAAGGCAATTTTTTAACGATGATAAAAATTCGCTCATAAGATATGGATGCTGTACTTCCTGGAGTGTCCTTATCACACGCAGAGCGTAAAAAATGCTCTGGTAAATTGGACAGCGACTTATCGACGCGACAGTGATATCGTAGCGCCCTATGAGAGTTGGCAGTATTACGATCCGAGGGTCATGCAGATACCGCAAACTTTCAATTATGCAGCCAACAAGACGAAAAAAGTGAGAAAGATAGAAAGAAAAAAATAATGTTGAAAAAAACTTTTCAGAATGCATTAAAATATTTATCAATTATTGAGGATTAATCGGAACAAAAAAAATTAAATTTTTACGACTCCATGAATTTTTTGTTTTAATTTCTTCATGACATTTTTTGCTTTTTTGTCACACTTTCTGTAATCTCAACTCAACCCTTGGCAATTAATTTGGGCCTTTTGGGTATTGTAAATTGTAATGTCAAAATTTGGACTAATTGTAAAAAATTTCAGAGTGAATTAAAATATTCATCCCTTAAGGCAATGTGCCGACTACTCTGTCGGTAACAAAAACTGCGTATCGAAATTCTCCCAAACGGTTGATCTTTCGGTTTTGCCGACTGAGCAACAGAACGTCACCTTAGAACAGAAAAAGTGACATTTTTACGACTCTTTCAATTTTTTTTTTTCCTCAAATTCTTCATGACATTTTGCGTTTTTTGTCACTTTGTCTGTAATCTCAACTCAATCTACAAAATAACTCCGGAACCGATTTGGGCCTTACTATTGCATCACATTTGCATAAAAGACACAGAAAAATTGCAAAAAAATAGTCGAGAAGTCGGTTTTTTTTATTGGCAGAGTCTTGTGTTTTCCTACACAGGCAGTCACCGATCCAAATAGTGATCGCACTTAATCATACAGACGCTCTGTCGGTAAAAAATCTTGGGTATTTTTTTTTTAATTTTTTTTTCGAATTGAGAGATAAGTCGAGCTAGAAAGAGCTAAAAAGTGGTGCTTCTAGATACATAAATGAGATTCTCGATGTTTTTTTGTCTCGAAATATTTAACATTTTGGATCAAATACGAAAATCCGTTTTCAGCTAAATTCAATCGAATTTTATGGCCACTCGAGTGATCTCACCTGAGCTCAATCCCCACCGTGTATTTATCATTGTCGATTAAAAATTCATACTAATTATTAATTATTATACTTGGTCAAGATTTAAATTGATTAAGGAAAATAAAAAAAATTATAAAATATTTAAAAAAAAAATTTAACAATTGTAACAAAAATGTCATAATAATTCATTCATTTGATCAAGATGATTTTTTTATCGTTACATTTATTTTGCCTGACAGGTTGCCTGGTTTGTCTCAAATTGTCGTCCGCGCAATCAACGATTGCATTATGCTCGTGAGCTTTCCAAGCACATACAGGTCGACATTTACGGTGCTTGTGGGAGTCTTCGTTGTTCACGATCACAGGCACAAACTTGCTTCGAGATGCTCGATGTCGATTACAAGTTTTATCTAGCGTTTGAAAATTCCAACTGCCGGGATTACATAACGGAGAAATTTTTCGTCAATGGTCTCGGGTGAGTTTTTACTTTTATTATTATTATTTACTATTATTTATTATTATTTATTATTTATTATTTATTTATTATTATTATTATTATTATTATTATTATTATTGTTATTATTATTATACTAATTTGCGTATTTTGAATAAATTCAGTCACAACGTTTTGCCGATCGTGATGGGCGCTCATCCAACCGATTATGCCAAAAGTGCTCCGTATCGTTCCTACATCCACGTTGATGAGTTCGAGTCGCCTCGCGAGCTTGCCGAATATCTTCATCGTCTCGACAACGACGATGACCTCTACAATTCTTATTTCAAATGGAAGGGCACCGGTGAATTTATAAATACGTATTTTTGGTGTCGCGTATGCGCGATGATTCACGACGAGAAACCGCCAAAGTATTACAAAGATGTGAACGAGTGGTGGCGAGGGGATGACGTATGTACCCTAAATTCGTGGAGAAAGCACGAAAGCAAGGAAATCGATTATAACAAAAGAGCCTGAAAAGCCGAAAAATCGAGGCATTGAAAATCAAATCAATGAGAAGAAACGAATCGTAATTTCGGACATTTGTAAAAAAAAAAAAAAAAAGAAAGAAAAAAACCGTGCCAGACGAGGCAGATTAGAAGAAAATTGTAACGAGATCTAGGGAATGAAGAAATTGCATCGAGAAAAATGAATTTATTTCATTCGAAACATTTTTAAAAATTTGAGATTCGAGATGATTTGAGTGAATCATTGAAATAAAATTCATTTAAATTGAATAAAATTTATTTTGCCAAATGTTAAATAATATTTTTACATTGGTCAAATATATTAATTTGAGTAAATTAAATTTCGTTCGATTCGAAGGGATTTTTTTTTTTCCTTCAATTTTTAATATTTTTTTCAATATGATTCTCAAATAAATCTATTCGTCTCGATGTCTCAAAGATTTGCCACGTAATGTTGGCGTTTGTCATGTCAAAAATAAATATAGACAAGATAAATCATCGACATGATTTCTTCATCGTGAAAAATCGTAGAGAAAAAAAAAAAAAAAAGAAACGCATCGCTTCCTAAACGCAGGGTAATTGTGCCCTTCCCTGCGTCTCGTAAACTGTAAGTGGTTAATCGAAGATTTTAATTGTAAGCTAAAACTTCCATGTGTGTCGAATTAGATCCGAGGAAAAAAAAAAAAAAAAAAACCAAAAAAAAAAACGACAGGAAAACTTATGCTATGCAAATTATAGTAGAATCTCTCATATCCTACGTTTTCATGTTTTACGAATGATCAGTGGTGGGAGTAAACCGAGAATTGCCAATCAGGTACTCGAGTCATCTTCTACTTTGTCATCATAATAATGAAGGCATACTGTTTTGTCTCCAAAGTTATGAGAGTTTCTACTGTAACTGTGAGACGGATTAGTTTTGGCGAATATTAATCTTGGACGAATTTTCGGTACGTGATAACACGCGTCCGATAAAAAGGTAACAATATTATGTAAAAGACTGTAAACGAGTATGTGTGTGTGTGTGTATGTGTGTATATGTGCGTGTGAAGGGAGAGAGAGGGAAACAAATTATTTTCGTTTTTACTGACGAGTTTCTTGGTCGTTGATATATTTGCATATATATGCTATATATATAGTGTATTATGTATATAATAAAATAAGGAGCACTCCAGGCCAAATTGTCAGAGCCCCTTAAATTTTCGTTCCTTTAAATTTTTTTTAAAGCGATAGAAAAAAAAAAAAAAAGACTCACCGTACCAATTTGATTTTTTTTTCGTAAATCAACAAAATTGTCGAAAATACATCGATGAACAATATCGATTTTTCTAACATTTTTGCAACAAATTGTCTGCTGAAAAATATTTTTTTTTTCCATTGATGTGAAAAAAAAATTCCTGAAAAACGAAATATTGTCTTGAGCCTCCTGATGATGGGCATGATTTTGTGCACATCTTCAGGAGGCTCAGGACAATATTTTCTTTTTCAGGATTTTTTTTTTTCGTAAAATTTAAAACAGCCAATAATATTTTGGAGAAAAACAAATATATATATATATATATATATATATATATATATATATGACATTGATGATTCTGTCAATTCGACCTGGAATGCCCCATATACAGGATATGCAAACGCCGCTGTGGCAACGCCCGTGTGATCGATAAGTCTCACTTTTTGTCTCTCTCTCTCTCTCTTGCTCGCTTTGTGTTTAAATTCTGTAAGTCTAACATAGCTCAAGAGTGAGCGAGAAAAGTTTATTGTGAGGGTGTGATTTAAGGTCGCGTGCAATCGCGCTCACGACTCTCATTATATATATATATATATAGAGATATGTACACCCAGTTGCCCAGGGGCACTAGTATAGCAAAAAAAAAATCATTTTTGCAAAACGAGCGTATGTATGGGCTATTCCAACGACATTCAAACAATTTTTAACGTGAAATTTTTGTTAAATAATTTTCAAAATTCAAAAAAAAAACATTCCAAGCGGAATAGCCCAGTGTACTTTTTAAAAATTGTTTTTCTTAATTATTTCACGACAGAAAACACGTCACAGACATAAAAAAATCTTGCTGGCTATGTATATATATATATATATATATATAGTTCCTATAACCAAAATAACGCGAATGCAGTTCAGAGGCAAAGTTTGCAGGCACAAACACATAGACACACCGGCAGACACGACAAACACACACACATGGATATAAAAAAAAAAAAAACAAAAAAAAAAAAAACGATCGCTCGGATTCTGTGATAATTTTGAGGGTAAAATAAAAAAAAAAAAATTGCTTGCCCAAAATGAACGATTAGTAATCGTATATACGGATAATCATGCACGTATAAATTATGTTTCGCCGATATTAATTAATGTTATTGCAACGAGCGAGCGTATCAATAATCATCACAAACTGCCAAAAATTGCCGGAATTTGACCGAGCAAAGAAAAAAAAAAAAAATCAGTATAATTTACAATTTTGCAAATGAAAAACAAACACAAACACACGAAAAGTCAGTATTAATTTTTTTCAGGTGAATGAAATTTTCATGAAATAAGCCATTTGGTAAAAAAATATTTCCATGTTTTTTAAAAATATTTTACGCTCAATCGCACCGAATATATACACGCACACACAACAAATCACGAAGAGCAACAACGAATATTTTTTCTGGTCAAAAAAATCGTGCTAAAATTTTTACTCGTTATTATCAAATTATAGATAAAAGTTTTTTAATTTAATCTTAAAAGATTAACATTCTTTTTTCTTCGATCATTGCGAGAAAAAAAAAACACGCACATAACATTTTCTCATTTTTGCTTCGATCGAAATTTGACGAGATTTTCGACGAGAGAATGTAAGAATTTCAATGATCCGAGATTTTACATTTTTTTTTTTTTTTGCTGGTGCTGGTCGTAGATAAAAAAAAAAGAATGTTCACTTTTAGGTGAAAGTTTGACACGAGCGCGATTTGATAATGAGTATTGTGTAGGATCGAATTCGTGTCCTCGTTCGTCTAGTCATTGCATTGTAATTCAATGCTAATTTATTTAATGTTACATCGAACTCAAATTCCACATATGAGATTTAAAATCCAAACGTTACAAAATCGTATAATTTGACTCTGATATCAACGGACTTGATTTCAGTTCGTAAAGAATGTACAAATCGCGAAAAGTTGATTAAAAATCGATTCAAAATTCAATTTTACTCCAAATTTCAAGATTACTCTAAAAAATTCAATTTTACTCCAGTCGTAGTAAATTTTCTTAAATCACATATATAGCTATTATTAATTAAACGACATTAATTTAGGCTGGAAAATGTGCAATTGGCTAGTTGATCAGATTAATTTTATTTAGATGAAACGAAATTTTTTATTCATTTTGCAAAATTTCACTCGGATCGAATAAATCGATTTTTCTTGATGTACTTAAGGGGTTTTCTCCGATGAAATATTTACAGTACTTATTGTCCAGCGTTTATCGTGAATTATTCAGAATCTTGATATTCGAGAGACCCCATCATATTCAAGTATACCCATAAAATCCTAGTAATAACAACAATAATAATAATAATAATAATAATAATAATAACGATAATGATAATACTAAAAATAATAAAAATTCAGATAGATGAATGACGTTTTTTTGTACGAATTAAAAAAAAAAAAAACGAATTGGAAGCGCGCAGTGGGGAGGTTGTGAATGGCTCTACACGATTGGTGCTGGCTATATGGTGCATAGTGAAATTAAGAAATGAGAGGATAATCGAGAAAAAACGAATCACGCGTACGAACGATGATAATAGAAAAAAAGTCATTAGAGTAATTTATTAGAAAAATTTTAAACACAAAAAAGTTGGTATTATGTATACGGACGAGATATATGATAAGTCAGCAGCGTAAAATAAATAAAATAAATAAAATAAAATAAAATAAAAAAAATCTCGTTTATTCAATGAGTATTAATTTATAATAAAAAAACGTAACTACTATATATTATATTCGTGAACGAATTGAAAAAAATCGTCATGTTAATCTAGATCGTAGATTAACTCTGTAAATATGTAATCCTAAATCTTAATATAAAAACGTAATAATACTGTAATAACGTTATTATATTATAATAATTATGTGTAACATGTCAAAAAAGAAGAGAAAAAAATCACATACACGAGCTCGTAAAGCTCGCAGGACAAATAAAATGATGAATTTATAGACAATTGCGAATTTATTTATTTATTTTTTAATATTATTTCTTTAAGGGTTGAAATTCATCGACGCTTTTCGTATATTTTTTTCTCAATTCATTTGAGAAATTAAATTGTTCTTGAACGTTTCCCTTGAACGAACCCAAACCCACCCCCTTCAACCCCCTACGTACATTACATGGAACTGCAAGAATCTTATGACTTCTTCCTATACGTAATTTCTGACGGCACATCGAGGTTTGCACATTACATACACGAGCTCGTTAAGTTAGTAGGACCGAATTTTTTGATTGTTTTTTTAATGTTATTACTTTAAGGGTTGAAATTCATCGACGCTTTTCGTATTTTTTTTTCTCAATTCATTTGAGAAATTAAATTGTTCTTGAACGTTTCATGTAATCGAGACTCTAATGTATTTTCAATTTTCTCCCTCCCCCACCCCCTTCAACCCCGTACGTACATTACATGCAACTGCAAGAATCTTATGACTTCTTCCTATACGTAATTTCTGACATCACATCGATGTTTGCACATACACGAGCTCGTTAAGTTAGTAGGACCGAATTTTTTGATTGTTTTTTTAATGTTATTACTTTAAGGGTTGAAATTCATCGACGCTTTTCGTATTTTTTTTTCTCAATTCATTTGAGAAATTAAATTGTTCTTGAACGTTTCATGTAATCGAGACTCTAATGTATTTTCAATTTTCTCCCTCCCCCACCCCCTTCAACCCCCTACGTACATTACATGCAACTGTAAGAATCTTATGACTTCTTCCTATACGTAATTTCTGACATCACATCGATGTTTGCACATACACGAGCTCGTTAAGTTAGTAGGACCGAATTTTTTGATTGTTTTTTTAATGTTATTACTTTAAGGGTTGAAATTCATCGACGCTTTTCGTATTTTTTTTTCTCAATTCATTTGAGAAATTGAATTGTTCTTGAACGTTTAATGTAATCGAGACTCTAATGTGTTTTTATTTTCTCCCTCCCCCACCCCCTTCAACCCCCTACGTACATTATATGCAACTGCAAGAATCTTATGACTTCTTCCTATACGTAATTTCTGACGGCACATCGAGGTTTGTACGTTACCATTTACTTTCCAACGTTTTTCAAGCAAAAGCCATATATATATATATATACATATATACACACAGAGAGGACAGCAAAAGCCATTCAACTATTAAACTGAAACTTTCGAGCTGAAAATTAATACGAAAGTTTCGTCGTGGAGTTTCACTGGGTGAAGTCACGCGGTGCAGCAAAGTGAGAGCCAGGGGTATAGTTGTACCAATTGTATATATATATATATATATAATTGGTACAACTGGCATAATATAATATATATATATATATATATATATATATATATATATATATATATATATATATATATATATATATAGTATAATATGCCGTTACACAGGGGAATGCAAATACCACAAAGGGGCTGTTCCAATTTCTGATTCGAGAGGGTTGGATCGTGGATCTGCTTGATAGGGGTGTGGTCATGTCAGAACCTTTAATTTCCTCATTTCTCTCGTACTGTTCTCGTCCATTAAATAATTCTACGTGGATTATTAAATAAATGAATTAGAAAAAAAAAGATTTTACGACCTTACACGCATATATATATCATTAAATATTTGTTGACGAGCTTTTTTACCCCTTCAATTTACATTGGCAAATCGTGCTGGCTTGGTCGTTAAATAATTCACTCTTCGAGGTCAATATCTGACCTAAAATAAACTCTTGACTCATTTGCCCACTTCCTCCTTCCAAAACTCCTCCTTAATTCCGTCAGAACCCTCTTAATTCGAGAGTGTATAATTATTTTCGAGAGACTCTTGTGAAAAATGTTAAGGACTACTGCTCGTAACTTTGTATCAGAGCTCGTAACTTTGTATTTTTCTCTCGTAGGCAATGACATATTATATGTGTGGTGGAGGGCAGGGGGGGGGGTGGGTAGTTGGTAATGAGGGTCGGTTGATTTTTATTCACGTCATATAATTTTATATTATATTTTGTGTATTTTAGATTATAATTTTTTTTTATTAATTAAATTAACAAGACGCTGCCAAGATGATTGACAGACTTAAATGAAATCACGTTTTTGCACACATACAAAAAACACACACACACAATTTAATATTTAAATTAAATTTTATTCAAGTGTATTAATTTTGGTAATTGGTAAAAATTTTTTTTTTTAAATACTTTTGTGTACTTTTTGTCGCGGAATATTTTCCAATACAGAAACTTTTTTATTTATGACTCTCGATAATGTACATTGGATTATGCTGATTTTTTTTCTTCGGATATCCATTATTCAGCGGGAGACATTAAGAGAGGTATGAGAGGATGAGATATACTTTGAAGAAAAGGATCGCTACAAGAGTCCATACCAAGGCTGTCTCAAGTCACATATTTATTCGGGATAAGGTTTCGTGTATTTTCGAGACTTATGTCTCACCCTAGCATCAATATACTCCAGCTGATACAAAGGTAAAATCCGA
>OY769911.1:17111088-17118588 GCA_963669185.1 Dyspetes luteomarginatus | reverse complement strand
GGCGATAAATGTATCATATACGAGGTGATTTTGTGTCAAGAATATGTTATAAAAAAAAAATAAAAAAAAAAAGAACGACAAGATTTGTGAAGCTTGGGAGATTTTTTTTTATCACTCACGTTTAAGTACGAGAATTTTCTTTGTTGGCTATCCGGTTATATATCTCTATCGCGCCTCTCCCTACCTTCTGCATGGGCGTGAAGATGATGCGAGAAGACCAGCGTGTGTGTGAACAATTGGGAAATAGGGTGTGAGCTTTATAATTATAGTCGGGTGGCAGGACATACTAGACACGTTCAAGCTTAAAGTATTTATGTATGTGTATATATATATATATATATATATATATATAAAATACGTATATATATATATATATATATATATATATATATATATATATATATGTAGGTATGTATATAATTCGTGAGTGTCTGTGTATGTGTACGTTTAAAAGCCACATGGAGCGAAGGGTAGGCGCCCTTATTGGTAAGAGTTCTTCTTCAGTGCTTAGCACACACGGAGAGACCCTTCGTTAAGGTCCGCCGAGCAAGAAGGGAGAAGAAAGGTAGGGTGATAAAGGAAAATGAGGACTCGGGACTTTCATCATAAGCGTTAATAATTCGTTTGATAATTTATTAAGCGAAGCGCGACAAGAAGCCTTTCAAGCGGATCATCGTCGTGACAAAAGACGTCACGATGAGAGGGGCAAAAGTCTTCCATTTTGAGCTTTCGCTCGTTTCGATGTGAGCGAGAAAACTCCGTCCAAGCATCCTTTTTCTCACCGCAGGGTCAGGCTATGTACTCGCATTCTGAAATAAACCTCGACACAAGAGTATTTATTCAAGCTCGACTTGGGTTAACTTATTATTAAAATTATTTTTGACGATCATTTGCGCCAGAATCGAATAACTCCGTCCAAGCATTCTTTTTCTCGTTGTATAGTCAGGCCTGAAATAAATCTCCACACAAGAGTATTTATTCAAGCTCGACTTGGGTTAACTTATTATTAAAATTATTTTTGACGATCATTTGCGCCAGAATCGAATAACTCCGTCCAAGCATTATTTTTCTCGCTGTATAGTCAGGCCTGAAATAAATCTCCACACAAGAGTATTTATTCAAGCTCGACTTGGGTTAACTTATTATTAAAATTATTTTTGACGATCATTTGCGCCAGAATCGAATAACTCCGTCCAAGTATTATTTTTCTCGCTGTATAGTCAGGCCTGAAATAAATCTCCACACAAGAGTATTTATTCAAGCTCGACTTGGGTTAACTTATTATTAAAATTATTTTTGACGATCATTTGCGCCAGAATCGAATAACTCCGTCCAAGCATTATTTTTCTCGCTGTATAGTCAGACCTGAAATAAATCTCCACACAAGAATATTTATTCAAGCTCGACTTGGGTTAACTTATTATTAAAATTATTTTTGACGATCATTTGCGCCAGAATCGAATAACTCCGTCCAAGCATTATTTTTCTCGCTGTATAGTCAGGCCTGAAATAAATCTCCACACAAGAGTATTTATTCAAGCTCGACTTGGGTTAACTTATTATTAAAATTATTTTTGACGATCATTTGCGCCAGAATCGAATAACTCCGTCCAAGCATTATTTTTCTCGCTGTATAGTCAGACCTGAAATAAATCTCCACACAAGAGTATTTATTCAAGCTCGACTTGGGTTAACTTATTATTAAAATTATTTTTGACGATCATTTGCGCCAGAATCGAATAACTCCGTCCAAGTATTATTTTTCTCGCTGTATAGTCAGGCCTGAAATAAATCTCCACACAAGAGTATTTATTCAAGCTCGACTTGGGTTAACTTATTATTAAAATTATTTTTGACGATCATTTGCGCCAGAATCGAATAACTCCGTCCAAGCATTATTTTTCTCGCTGTATAGTCAGGCCTGAAATAAATCTCCACACAAGAATATTTATTCAAGCTCGACTTGGGTTAACTTATTATTAAAATTATTTTTGACGATCATTTGCGCCAGAATCGAATAACTCCGTCCAAGTATTATTTTTCTCGCTGTATAGTCAGGCCTGAAATAAATCTCCACACAAGAGTATTTATTCAAGCTCGACTTGGGTTAACTTATTATTAAAATTATTTTTGACGATCATTTGCGCCAGAATCGAATAACTCCGTCCAAGCATTATTTTTCTCGCTGTATAGTCAGACCTGAAATAAATCTCCACACAAGAATATTTATTCAAGCTCGACTTGGGTTAACTTATTATTAAAATTATTTTTGACGATCATTTGCGCCAGAATCGAATAACTCCGTCCAAGCATTATTTTTCTCGCTGTATAGTCAGACCTGAAATAAATCTCCACACAAGAGTATTTATTCAAGCTCGACTTGGGTTAACTTATTATTAAAATTATTTTTGACGATCATTTGCGCCAGAATCGAATAACTCCGTCCAAGCATTATTTTTCTCGCTGTATAGTCAGACCTGAAATAAATCTCCACACAAGAATATTTATTCAAGCTCGACTTGGGTTAACTTATTATTAAAATTATTTTTGACGATCATTTGCGCCAGAATCGAATAACTCCGTCCAAGCATTATTTTTCTCGCTGTATAGTCAGACCTGAAATAAATCTCCACACAAGAGTATTTATTCAAGCTCGACTTGGGTTAACTTATTATTAAAATTATTTTTGACGATCATTTGCGCCAGAATCGAATAACTCCGTCCAAGCATTCTTTTTCTCGTTGTATAGTCAGGCCTGAAATAAATCTCCACACAAGAGTATTTATTCAAGCTCGACTTGGGTTAACTTATTATTAAAATTATTTTTGACGATCATTTGCGCCAGAATCGAATAACTCCGTCCAAGTATTATTTTTCTCGCTGTATAGTCAGGCCTGAAATAAATCTCCACACAAGAGTATTTATTAAAATTATTTTTGACGATCAACCTTATAGAAATATGCACGTGGTATATTAATAAATTTTAGTAAGGAGTTTTTACAAAATTATATTACGGATTCGATTTGTTGATAATTCATCGAAGCGATTCATTGAATAATGTCACGTGGTCTTAAAAAATTAATCGAAACTATTTTCGATTTTTTTTTACTCATTTGATCAGACTGTGCTTGGCCGGATACTCATTTAATGCGCCAGAATAGACTGTCACGTAGGAGATAGACGAGATCTATTTTTAAGAGTAGGGCACATTAATAATGAGAATTTTACTAAATCTACCATCGTCATGACGAGCATTCTCATGGGTGTATTTTCGACATAGATTTAATTATTATTAGCAAATGTTACAGTTCGTCTTGCCACGTATTGGCCATTTCTACTAATGCTCGAGAATTTAAAATCGATATTTATTCATTTTTCAAATTAAAATATAACTAAATATTGTATTACATTCGATTTAAATTAGTATAAATCGTACAAAATCGAGCAGTAAAATAAAATAAACGTAATAAAATTTTTGACCATTTCCTGCAACTCGTAGAAATAAAATTGAACTGTAACTTTTTTATTTTATTACCAATAAATGTAATTAAAGTTTTGACGATTTGGTGTAATAATTGATTTTCTATAGATTTTTTTTTCTTTAACATAACTGGAACTTTTTTTTGTTTTTTTACTAACCAGAGTCAATACGAAAACGTTATAGAATTGGATTAACTTTGTGCTTGAAATTATTCACGCAAATCGGCATGGGTTACATTGAGGATGATCATGATGGAATTTTCATTAGGGACAAAGAGACTTTTTATCCAATTTGAACTGACGTGGCAGCCAAACTTGATGAGATTTTCACCGAGGATCAACGTCAGTAATGAAATATCAGAACTTGATTTTTTTTTTGTTTTTTTTTTTTTTTCATTCAATCTACCCACGACATTTATCATATTTATTTTGGGACGAGTCGCTGAGTCTCGGGTGCGAATTATTCGTCGTGACTACTTAGTGGAAAAAAAGGGACTGGAATAATTTTTGAAAAGGCCAATGCTTAAAAGTCACCCCAATGACAGGGCGCACGTACACATTCTCTCTTGTTTTTCCAATTTTTTGTTTGGTCACAAAAATTGTCTTATCTGGGCGTGACCTTTTTCAATCTGCCACCATCAACGAGCGGGAGTTTTTTTCAACGGTCGTTGGATCGAAGTGGGCCGAGGGTGAAAATGTATATCGAAGATGAAATAAACGCGAGAAAGAAGCTCAAAAGCAACAAAGTACACCATGGAGAGATGAGGAGAGAGAGAGAGAAAGAGAGAGAGAGAGAGAAAGCGAATGTCGAACCCAAACCCAAACCAGGAGAAAACCAGGAGTCTATCAAGAAAAAGGGCGTAGGAAAGATTTCGTTTTCTCCTTGCGGATGAGCCAGTGCTATATATACGAAAAAGTGTGGGGGCGTTGGCAAAAGGATCGTGATGGGAGAAAAACGAGGAGGGAGGGGCGAGAGAGGGAGGGGGGGGGGGGTTGGAGGAGCAGATGTAGCGAGACTGCATTAAGCAAATGAACCATCGTTGTTGTTGAGTCGGCGATGTGGGGAGGTTGACCTGGGACAGGAGGTAATAATCATATATAGTCAACGAGTGTAAAATAACAGAGACGATCTCTATGGGGATTTTCATAAAAATTTCATGAAACTTGTAAATTTCAGAATTGCCCAATTATTTTCCAGTACAAATTATTCCTCATTATTTTAATCATTTTTTTTCTAGCCAATTACGATTTTGAGTCGGCGATGTGGGGAGGTTGACCTGGGACAGGAGGTAATAACCATATATAGTCTACGAGTGTAAAATAACAGAGACGATCTCTATGGGGAATTTCATAAAAATTTCATGAAACTTGTAAATTTCAGATTTGCCCAATTATTTTTCAGTACAAATTATTCCTCATTATTTTAATCAATTTTTTTCTAGCCAATTACGATTTTTAGTCGGCAATGTGGGGAGGTTGACCTGGGACAGGAGGTAATAACCATATATAGTCTACGAGTGTAAAATAACAGAGACGATCTCTATGGGGAATTTCATAAAAATTTCATGAAACTTGTAAATTTCAGATTTGCCCAATTATTTTCCAGTACAAATTATTCCTCATTATTTTAATCAATTTTTTTCTAGCCAATTACGATTTTGAGTCGGCGATGTGGGGAGGTTGACCTGGGACAGGAGGTAATAACCATATATAGTCTACGAGTGTAAAATAACAGAGACGATCTCTATGGGGAATTTCATAAAAATTTCATGAAACTTGTAAATTTCAGATTTGCCCAATTATTTTCCAGTACAAATTATTCCTCATTATTTTAATCAATTTTTTTCTAGCCAATTACGATTTTGAGTCGGCGATGTGGGGAGGTTGAACTGGGACAGGAGGTAATAATCATATATAGTCAACGAGTGTAAAATAACAGAGACGATCTCTATGGGGAATTTCATAAAAATTTCATGAAACTTGTAAATTTCAGAATTGCCCAATTATTTTCCAGTACAAATTATTCCTCATTATTTTAATCAATTTTTTTCTAGCCAATTACGATTTTTAGTCGGCAATGTGGGGAGGTTGACCTGGGACAGGAGGTAATAACCATATATAGTCTACGAGTGTAAAATAACAGAGACGATCTCTATGGGGAATTTCATAAAAATTTCATGAAACTTGTAAATTTCAGAATTGCCCAATTATTTTCCAGTACAAATTATTCCTCATTATTTTAATCAATTTTTTTCTAGCCAATTACGATTTTTAGTCGGCAATGTGGGGAGGTTGACCTGGGACAGGAGGTAATAACCATATATAGTCTACGAGTGTAAAATAACAGAGACGATCTCTATGGGGAATTTCATAAAAATTCCATGAAACTTGTAAATTTCAGAATTGCCCAATTATTTTCCAGTACAAATTATTCCTCATTATTTTAATCAATTTTTTTCTAGCCAATTACGATTTTTTTTTTTTGTTTCTTTTATAACATAAAAGCTCTCAAAGCTCGAAATTCTGAGAAATTCTTATTTTAATTTTGTGGGGAAAAATATTGTCCAGCTTATAAATGATTCGACTCGAAATAATTTGATGTTGATGTTGAATAAATGTATTTTTTCGATTATTATGTCTTAGGGCGATTCAGCTTGAGATTATTTTGACATTTTCTTGGGGTATTTCGATAAAATATTTCTAAATAAAATGGAGGCAAAAATGAAAAAAAAAATAAAAAACAAATCTGACATATTTTGTAACTTGACAAAAAAAAAATCCCATACGTATATCCAGCTAGCTAGAAGAGTGTGAGGGATGCTGGGAGTGCTGAAGAAGTGAGCAAACGTATACATGTGGGTAGAGTGTACTCTCGACTGTGGCTATACAGTCCTATCCCTACATAACATATATATATATATATGCATATATATATGTGCATATATATATATATCGCCATGTATATATGTGCATATATATATATATCGCCATGTATAAGAGAACGTACGCGCTATATAATACAAGGACTGCTGTGGTTACTATTGCTGGCGCAGGGGGGTCGAAAGCGGAAGGGTGGCTTTTGAGGTTGGCTCGGTAACGAGCATACAAGGTTCTCTCGATGTCAGTATTGGTGCCATGAAGGCTCGCGCGGGCTTCGCGCGTTTCCTCGATTATCTAACGAGAACGTCCGGTTGAATTGAGGAAAGCAGAATTTACGGGCAATGCGTGATGCTGAGAGGGCACGTGGAGGAGGCAAGAGAGATCGAGAGATCGAGAGAGAGGAAGAAAGAGGGAGAGAAAGAGAGAGAGAGAGAGAGAGAGAGAGAGAGAGAGACCATATATATATGACACAGAGAAAGAGGAGAGCGAGAGGGAGAGAGAGAGAGAGAGAGAGAGAGAGAGAGAGAGAGAGAGAGAGAGAGAGAGAGAGAGAGAGGGAGAGAGAGAGAGAGAGAGGAGAGAGAGAGAGAGAGAGAGAGAGAGAGAGAGAGAGAGAGAGAGAGAGAGAGAGAGAGAGAGAGAGAGACCATATATATATGACACAGAGAAAGAGGAGAGGGAGAGAGAGAGCAGTTTACGACCATACATATATGACACAGAGAAAGAGGAGGCCGAGAGAGAGAGAGAGAGAGATAGAGAGAGAGAGAGAGAGAGAGAGAGAGAGAGAGAGAGAGAGAGAGAGAGAGAGAGAGAGAGAGAGAGAGAGATGAGAGAGAGAGAGAGAGAGAGAGAGAGAGAGAGAGAGAGAGAGAGAGAGAGAGAGAGAGAGAGAGAGAGAGAGAGAGAGAGAGAGAGAGAGAGAGAGAGAGACCATATATATATGACACAGAGAAAGAGGAGAGGAGAGAGAGAGAGAGAGAGACCATATATATATGACACAGAGAAAGAGGAGGGCGAGAGAGAGAGAGAGAGAGAGAGAGAGTTTAGGACCGATATATATATGGCACAGAGAAAGAGGAGAGTGAGATGAGCAGTGTGTAACATCGTCATAACCATCAGAGCCACAATGCTCTGCGGTTA